>OY992518.1:2348936-2649670 GCA_963921215.1 Scoparia ambigualis | reverse complement strand
CTTTGCAGTCTATCAAGTGCATCGCGGAGGTATTTAGCGGAGCCGTCCCATAGATGTGTCCATGTCTACAGCTTCCTCATTCGACATAGAGAAATTCTAAGCATGCCATATTTTTGTGCATATTATGTGCAATCAAACGTTTCAGTCCTAATTTTTGTGCCACCACAACTTCGTTACTATGAGTTGTTTTATGTGTGTAAGCTGGAGACACGTGTCACCAGCTCGCACACGCCCGTTAAGACAAACCAGTGAGGTTAGGGTTTTGGACTATAGCTAGAAATTTTGTGCATAATTTGTGCACTAGGAACAAAAAAAACTAACCATAACACTCAAATACTGTTGAAACTACGATCATAAAACTGTGTGCGAGCTGGAGACACGGGTCTCCAGCTCGCACAGCTGTATCTTCGTAATTGTTCAAGCTACGGTTATGAATTATACCTCAAAATTTTGTGCAGAATTTGTGCATAAGGCACAAAATTTTTTAAAACTTTAACTCAAAAGGTTTTTGAGCTACGAACCGATAAGTATGTGTAAGCTGGTGACACGTAACACGGGCTAACACATGGTGAATTATTGTAACTGTATAAGATAGCGCTTCGTTTTAAAGATCAAATAATACGGTATAATTTGTGCACACACGAGGCAAAATTTCAAATCTCTGGGCCTCTTACTTTATAAATTATAAGCCAAAAACTGTTTTCCCGCCAAAAAATTCAAAATAATGGCTCGGAAGCGGCTAAGCGCGCCGTTGCCGTTCCGTGCGCTACACTATTGCCACTTTTAGACTAGGAGCCGTCTGTTAAAGCGATGCGCGACGCGACTAATTTAGTTTTACAATAGGCAGGTACCTAATAACCTACCCTACTTTTTATTTTAGATATCTCACACACGAATGTCTTAGTTATTTTTTGTTGTTGAGACAATTAAATAATTAGATTTGGCATAATGATAAACATTATGGAGGAGTGCAGAACGACAAAATGGTTGAATACTTGAGCCTAATTCGATAAAGAACGAATGCTTTCCAGCAAACTAATCGCTATCGACCGTCACAGAATAAATTTTAACCATTGAAAGTAATTTATTTTAATATTAGATTGTATTACTTCCCATGGTTAAATGTAAATAAATAAATAAATGTACTCTATGGTGATCGATGACTTTGCGATTAGTCTGCTGGGGCATCCCAATGTAATGCTAGGGCCACATTATCGCGCTAGCGCGAAGATTTGCGTTTTCGCGACACGTCTGGCCAAACACTTCGCGTTAGCGCGTTGTATCATGGCGTTGACGCGCCGCGCTGTTGGTAAATTGCCGCACATCAAGGATTTTGTCGCGATAATGTTCGTGCGGCCACATTTCCTTCGCACACTTTAGTTGACTGCTAGACAACTAGAGGTGTGAACGTGTTGCAAATACGACTATCGATATTATTCTGTTTCGATAATTATGGATTGGAGTAACGATAAAGTATTAAAAGTAATACAATATTACGAATTAATAATTAATAAAAATAATAAAGATGCAATAAATAGTAATTATTTGCCGACATGTAATAAAGCCCAATCACCTCTTCCATTTTTTCCGATAAAATTAGGAGTAAGCGATACAAATCGTATAAGGTTACTGAAACGTATTTATTGCATCAATATCGTCAAATCCGATATCGATGCGTTCTGAAACTATACCTATCGATACCTAGTCGATTATCACCGATATTAAATTTATGTAGCTATAGTTTAACACTTTGCAAGCGGGCATTTTATGACGCGCATCTTCCTGTGCGCCGGCCTTTTTCGTCATTATTGTAAATTCTATAGAAAAAGAACTATAATAAAAATTAATTTAATTGTGTTCTATCTAATCGTTCTGCTGCTTACCTATACTAACCTCCAGTTATGGCTTCTTTATGTAGATGTTGTCCATCCGCAGTAGATCACCTAGATTCAATAGTAGGCGTACCTTTGTTATCTTATGAGTAAGTACCTAAAGTTATTTTCAAATGCTAGTAAGTAGGTAGATGTTAAATTTTATATGTACCTATTTCAAACCCAATCCACAGATAACGAAAAAAAAAAAACTTTTATTACTTTTAATAAAGCTATTTCAAATTTTTATTTTACCAGTAGTAAGTAATTCTTACTTTTTCTATTTACAAGTTAAAAAGTTTGCAAGTTACCAATTCTTCTGTGTTGATGGCTGACCGACCCCTTGTCAGAATGGTTGATGGTTTAGTTATCGTAGCGTAGTAACTGTTTTTTAGTTAACGTGCCATAACTAAAAATTCTTCATCTCCTATGGGAGTAGTTGTCAAGACGAATCAAACGAGCGCAAACTCGATGGGGTTGTGTGGTATTATTATAAAGTTCCTGTGTCCTTTTTCCGGCTCCATCATCAGACCCTGAACACTATTTCTCGATAAAGTACTCGTCAAGGCGATTCAAACGACCCCGAACTCGTTGGGGTAGCATGGCTTTATTATAGAGTTCCTGTGGGCTTTTTCCGGCTTCATCATCAAACCCTAAACACTATTTCCCAACAGAGTACTCGTCAAGACGATTCAAACGAGCCCAAACTCGATGGGGTTGCATGGTTTCAATACCGAGTTCCTGTGGCCTTCTTCTGGCTCCATCATCAGACCCTGGACCCTTTTTTCTAACAGAGTATTCGTCAAGATGAATCAAACGAGCCCAAACTTGATGGGGTTGCATGGTTTCAATACTGAGTTCCTGTGGCCTTCCTTCGGGTTCATCATCAGACCATGGACCTCGTCTAGTCGTCTCCCGTCAGAGTGCTCATCAAAACTAATCAAATGAGCCTGAATGGGGTTTCATGGTTTTCTTACAGAGATCCTGTGGCCTTCTTCCGGCTGAATCATCAGATCAGCTCAATGACACCATAATATTGCATTGTCATCCTGTTCTGACCTATGTTCAAAGTTGCAAGTCTAGCTCATCGGGAAGCTAGTATAAAATCGTTTGCATTTGTCGACAAATAAATAAACAAATAAACGAGAAAGCTACCTAATAAAAACGTGGTAATAAAAACATACAGGCAGACTAATTTTATCACTACTTATCATATTAATGAGGTTATTGTAAATACTTAAAACTAAGCATAGCGATATTTTATGAACATTCGTAAATAAAATAGACTGCTTTTATTTTAAATTAACCAATTTCCTATATCAGCAGTCTCCTAGTCTAAAATTCTCGGTATAGAAACGAAACGATCGAGAGCGCAAATTAAAATGACACTAAATTAACCTAGCTCTCAAGTTCAAACTCGATTGCAATAGTGTAGCGCACGGAACGGCAACGGCGCGGTCGGCGCGCGTTTAGCCGCTTCCCAGCCATTATTTTGAATTTTTTGGCGGGAAAACAGTTTTTGGCTTATAATTTATAAAGTAAGAGGCCCAGAGATTTGAAATTTTGCCTCGTGTGTGCACAAATTATACCGTATTATTTGATCTTTAAAACGAAGCGCTATCTTATACAGTTACAATAATTCACCATGTGTTAGCCCGTGTTACGTGTCACCAGCTTACACATACTTATCGGTTCGTAGCTCAAAAACCTTTTGAGTTAAAGTTTTGAAAATTTTTGTGCCTTATGCACAAATTCTGCACAAAATTTTGAGGTATAATTCATAACCGTAGCTTGAACAATTACGAAGATACAGCTGTGCGAGCTGGAGACCCGTGTCTCCAGCTCGCACACAGTTTTATGATCGTAGTTTCAACAGTATTTGAGTGTTATGGTTAGTTTTTTTTGTTCCTAGTGCACAAATTATGCACAAAATTTCTAGCTATAGTCCAAAACCCTAACCTCACTGGTTTGTCTTAACGGGCGTGTGCGAGCTGGTGACACGTGTCTCCAGCTTACACACATAAAACAACTCATAGTAACGAAGTTGTGGTGGCACAAAAATTAGGACTGAAACGTTTGATTGCACATAATATGCACAAAAATATGGCATGCTTAGAATTTCTCTATATCGAATGAGGAAGCTGTAGACATGGACACCCCATAGATGGGAACAATACTCCATACTCGATCGCGCCTGAGTCTTCTACAGCAAACAGCGCTGCTCGGGAGTGAAAAACCATGTAAACAAAAAACTGTTTACATGTTTACTGTTATTAACTGTTTAACTTTTTACATGTTTACAGTGAATTAGGATTTAATTTTTAATTAACAATTATTATTATTATTATCATATTGTAATGTTTTTATATTGTAATGTTTTAATAATGAATTTGAATGTTTTAGTGTATTTCAATTTTAATATTCAATTCGATTTTTTTTATTATTTAATTCTCAATGTTCTTTTAAATTTAATTTTCAATGTTCAATGTTTTATTTTTAAATTATATTTTCAATGATTTTACTTTTATTTTTAAAGATTATTTATTTATTTTTCAATTGTACCTAAATGTAAATTGTTTTCATGTATTAGGTTATTAGCTTTATTAGCTGTTATTAGCTTTAGATTATTAGTACATGCTGTGGCTTCCTTTAAGTAAGATTTGTGTTTAGCTATAAGTTTTGATTGTTTTTTGTTTTTATAATGTATTGATACAAGTCTTGTTGGAAGTCCTTAATAAATAAAAAAAAAAAAAAAACTCTAAGTACAATGGAATAAGAGTCAAAGTGTATACATATTGGTGCTCGTGACTGTACACCACGCCTGTTTCCCGGAGGGGTAGGCAGAGACCACAGCATATAATATTATGTGTTAGGATAGTAACTAATGCCACGTCCGCACGCTTGCCGCGAACTCCAAACCTCTACTAATGTTTGGGTTTTGAGATTTGTTCGACGGATCGGCTACAAGCGTTTGTTGAAGTTTGCCAAGCGTGTGGTCGCGGCATAACACATGTACATATGCTTTGCTTCATTTACTCTCATATAACGTTCTACATACATCTCGTCGGTTTAGGACACTCTCGATCAACGTCGAGGTCTTCCCCTTCCAACTATCGCATGCACCCTTTTTGTTATTATTTTTCCACCTATCCGCTATAAATGACCAAAATAAAGCAATACTAATTTTCGTTTTAGTGATCGCATCATCGAAAAGTTAAAACTCGCACTTGGTCCAGATTGAAAAAGAAACCAGAGGATCTGGTTACAACCAGGGACTAAAATATCGATAAAAAAATATATCGATATTAAAATTTATCGGTTAAAAATATTGATTTTTCTATTATCGATAATTATATCGAAAAAATATCGATAATTAATTATCGATAAGGCTTTGTCGCGTCATGCATTGTTGCCAAATTTACGTTTTGATATTGTTTGGTGGCTAGGCTCGCGCGCCGCGCCGTTGCAGTTATTTATCGTTTATTTATTATTTATCGTATCGTTCTTTTTGCGCAATACCGTTTCGTAAAGGGAAGATTTGATTGTTTGTTTTTATTGAATAGGCTCCGAAACTACAAGACCGATTTAAAAAATTCTTTCACCGTTGGGAAGCTACACATCTCCGAGTGACATAGGCTAGGGTGGTGGCACCAATTATCGGCCATGTCAACTTTTTTTGAACTTTGACAGCTTGTAATTTTTACGTTAATAGCTTTTGCTTTCTTGCAATGCCTTTTTTAGGTAGAGGGATACTGAAACTCCATTACTACATTCGCAAAATTACGAATCGTTTGTTATTTTTGATAATAAAGATGCTTTTTTCCGAGTATGCTGATTTCCCTTAATTTTGGCCTCTAACACCTTAATATCCGCCGCCTGTGACCCTAATATCGGCATACCTTTTCTAAGGTGAACTTAGTAGTCATGAGAAATTTAGCTCTTTGAAGAGATAAGAGCCGTTTAGCTCTTTACCCAGTCAAGAGCTATATAGCTCTTCTAGCTCAGTAGCTCATTTAGCTCAGTGTAGTTCATGAAGATAGAAAGCTCTTGAGTCGTATAAGTGTACTGTTCAGGAAATAGCGCGAAGCCCAGCGTAGCGATTGTCTTGAATTTCGATGTATTTTATTTTATTAGAAAACAGAAATCTAGCTTCGTACAGATTTTTATTTAAATTTTTTTTCTTTCCTAAAAAAAGTTTTTTTTTGATAAGTACATCGGATACCGCTCAGGTTCTTGCGGGGTTTCATAGGGGGGCAAAATTTCGTTAGATTTTAGCTACGACGCACCGTTTTCGAGATATTCGCGTTTTTATAAAAAGTTACCTCAATTTGTTTCTAAGTTTTTATGTTTTAATGCTCCATGTAAAAATCAACAGAAAATTTTGTCCTGCACCCCCTTTGCGACACCCTAACTTTTTTGTATATCGAGGCGAGCCGCTTTCAATTAGAGCCGACATATTCCGATGAAACACTGAGCTAATTGAGCTAAAATGAACACTGAGCTAAATTGAACGGGAGTGAGCTAGAGATACGTTGAGCTAGAATAGGTGAGCTACTCTAACTTAGGTCAATAAAACTACTAACCAAAGTAAAAAATGATATCGTTTTATATTTGAACTCAAGTACAAATCACTTTTTTTAACTCTTATATATCATTAATTAGTCTTTAGATCTCCGTCTTAAAAATTAAAATAATTTCTGTTATTATAAACTAAAGATCACAATGATTCAACATTATTAAGAAAAGTTAAGAAAGGAACTCCAAAAACAAATTATTAATAAATAAAAATAATTACCAAATAAAGTCAACAAAAAACTTAACTTTACTTATAGTTATCTTCAATTTAAATGCTCTAAACAGTGATGCCAAGTAAAATCTTCTTTGGCAACTTCAATATAATTTCGCCCACAATGAACTGTACACTTTAAGTGGAACCATTGGGGGCATATGTCGCATCCAATAATTTTTGTCTTCATCTTCTTCGACATCGCTAATTAGTTTTTCTTCACAGCCAGCACAAAGAATTTTCTCCTTTTCCATTATGTCTTGAGAAGGTAAATCAGTCAGGTCAGTTTCGCGATTGCTGTCCTTTAATAATCTCTTCTTTATTACTTTAGTTTTCTTTGGCTGCTTTAATTTTTTTATTCTCTTTTCTCTTTTCTTTCTTTCTCCGCTTTATTCTTTTCAATTCTTTTTTTTCTTTCCTCGCGTTGATTGACAATATTTTCCTTTTTATTATAAAGTTCGAGGGTAGTAGGAAAGTAGGTACCCAATACTTGGTGGCCGTTATTACGCATCGATTCCCTTTATATCGGCCGTAGCTGATAAAAATCGTTTTTAGGCGGCCGACGTTAGGATCTAGTGATCAAACTGAGCTGTTGTTTCATTTTAAACCTTATTAATGTTACTGCTAGCATATAAAATAGCTAAACATTTTGTTTAACGTTTTCATGTATTTCCCCAATATCGGCCACCCGGCCCGATATTGAGATTTATCAATAATACAGTATAATATAATTATATAGTATAGTATAATTTATCCCTAATCTCGACCCCACGATTATTTCATAAAAAAGACAAATAAATGTAAAATCATACTATCTAAACGGTACTTTGACTGTTTTTCTTCAAGATCAAATACAATAAAATACCATAGGTATGTTTAACTCTACTAACGTTGAATAAATGAAAAATTTCATTTCAATGAAGTGAAATGTATTTGAATAATATTAAATATTTTAATACCATGAGAAATATTTTGGTTGAGTGACATTTTCTTCTTAATTGCGAAGTTGTATCTATTTAAGTAAAAATAGAGCCATTGATAAATGACGCCAAATTTAAAAGTGAATATTCGCATTCGCAAAAATGCTTAAGGGGGGGGGGGGGGAGGGTCCTGCGCGAAGTTGTGAAAATTTACGTATTTTTAAGTCACTTGTAGGTACTATGCGCTGAATTAGTAAAAGAATAACTTATTTATACGTAAGTTGGCCTGATCATTGCACAAGGTCGTGGCCTTGTTAAAATTTGAAACCAATTCTTTAAACATTATCAAACAATACATAAATCTGATGACTACTAAAACCATTTTTATAGACAACTTTCTTAATTTTTCGCATGAAACAATAATAATTATTGATTTTATATTGATTGTATTTGTATTGATATTCAGCAGGGCAGCCCCTTCTTTAAAAAGTAAATTTTAATTTTGAACACAAGCGCGTAATGGTTTTGCACATTTCGCAGAATAAAAACATTGCTCTAACTAATTTACTAGGTCAAACTTCAAAGCAGAATTGTTCTTATTACAAATTTCAATAAGATTGATTTTGCTTTGAAGTTCATTAAGAGACTTATGTCAGTTTTTGCGATCGCGCGGCACCCCCTTAAAAATCGATATTCGTTACATCATTAATACCTAAATACCTAAGAACTTAAGTTTTCGTGTAGTAGGTAATGTAGGTAGGTACTTTCTATTGATTTTCTATAAACTAATTAAACGAAACATGACATCAGGTGACGGAAACTTGCCCATAATGAAGTGTAAAACACAGTTCTTTTATTTTTGTAGGCAAGTTTTCAACAGTTTAAAACGTTTTATTTGGGTTTTAAAACGGCAACATTTTATTTTAAACGTTTTAAATCCGTTGTTTTACATTTATCTATACACTCCACATACTACATACCTAACTAGGTAATTCTCCCCAATTCATAATTTAACTAACAATAACAAACAACAACATAATATGAATGTGAATAGGTAGGTAAGTATGTAGGTAGAAGTAGGTATTTACTTTTAAAATATTGAAATGAATCACTTTTTTACGGATTAACTCGCGTTTAATTTACTATTTACATAGTTTTTTATACTATCCTGACGTTTCGAACCTTTTACAGGGTCCGTGGTCACTGGGAGACCGTCAAAGAAAGAAGAGAAACGTCAGGATAATATAAAAAACTATGTAAATAGTAAATTCAACGCGAGTTAATCGTAAAAAAGTGTTTCATTTCAATGTGTAGTTTTAAAATCTTATTGCCCATCGTACATCTTGATGTGCCATCATCGTGCAGGTTATATCTTCTGTATACACTTTTAGTTTTTCTTCTTCCCATTTTGCACCACAAATAAATAGGAAAAATTACTAAAATATGCAAGGAACGTACAACTGCCGCTTGCCAAAATGCAAAACAAAATTATATATTTAATTTACTTGTTTGTTTACACATATACTCAAAGACTATCCAATTAAAATTCACAAAATGAATTATTTCATTAAAAATGAAAAAAAACACGAATTCCTTTTTTGTAATTTTTGTTATGTTTAAAACACTTGATCTGACCAGCCCTTGAAGTTGTTAGAAACCGCAAGACGGCTTCTAGCAGTCACCTCATATAGTAAATCTCGCGACAACCTTTTATATCATATAAATTGTGTAATGAAGTTATAAGTTGATAGTAAAAGTTATAAAGTAAAAGTTTTTTTTTCTTTTTAGCGCATGTAAATAAAAGCTTGTTTTTTGAAAAGGTTTTTTACTTTTAATTTATTTTTTACTTTTTAGTTATCCCTAGACACCTGTTTTATCTGTTCATCTCAATATACACAAATATTTATATAACTATACATAATTTATTCACGTTTACCAAACCACCACCACTCACCACCCATAAAGACGAATCAAACGACGCGGTTTTGTCGCTTACTTACTGAGTTCCTATGGCCACCTTTCAGCTCCATCATCAGACCCTGGTAACCATCTAGCACCAAAGTACTCGTCAAGACCAATCAAACGAGCCCATATACTCGATGGGGTTATGTCGTTTAATTACTGAGTTCCTATGGCCATCTTCTAACTCCATCATCAGAACCTGTTTACCATCTAGCACCAAAGTACTCTCAAGACGAATCAAACGAGCCGAGACTCGATGGGGTTGCGTCGTTTCTTTACTGAGTTCCTAGAACCACCTTCCAGCTCTATCATCAGATCAGACCCTGGTAATCATCTATAAACAAAGTACTCGTCAAGACGAATGAAACGAGCCGAAACTCGATGGGGTTGCGTCGTTTCATTACAGAGTTCCTATGACCACCTTCCAGCTCCATCATCAGACCCTGGTTACCATTGAAAGACAAACTACTCATCAAGACGATTCAAACGAGCCCAAACTCGATGAGGTTGTGTTGTTTCTTGGCGAAGTTTCTATGGCCACCTTTCAGCTCCATCATTACATCAGCACCATATCATCGTAATATTGCATTGTCACGCGATTTACACATGTATGCAAAATTTCAGCTTAATCGGTAACCGGAAAGTGGATCAAACTTAAATTGCAAGATTTCGTTTGAACAAACATACATTGCAAGATAAATACCTCCAAGCTAAAAAGCTTGTAAAGAAACAAACACTTGTCGGTGTCGCGTCGCTCCGCCGGCAATCCCAAACATCTACGCCTGCTAAAGCTGGCAACGTCGCACTCGTCAGTTTACAATATCGATATTAAAATATCGATAAAATTATCGATATTTTTAACGCTTTTTCGTATCGATATCCAATTATCGAAATTTTATTAAAATATCGATATTTATGAAATATCGATTAAAGTCCCTGGTTACAACAACCGAGGTACGGTCGGCCTCAGAAGCAGCCGTACCTACGTTGTAATATTCTTAAATAATTTAAGTACTGCTATAATAATTTTTATACAGAGCTGTTAGCTTTGTCTAATATCTACAATATTTTGAAAACTCTTCGATACTTTGTTTACATGATGAATTGTAGACAGTTGAAAGTTTATCTTATGCTGATACTTCTCCGTGCTAATAACTTGACTGATATAAAATGTTATTGACCATCCACGTAGAGAAAAAATTACGATAACATTTAATAATATTGTAGTTTGCATCGATAATTTACATTGATATTTACTATTATCTAGTAAGAGATAACTAGATAATAAGTGTGACTTATAAGATATATGTTGTTGGTATTATCAATTATATTATCGTCCAATTATTCAAAACGCTTTTATACTAGGCGTGACATTTATTTCATAGTCAATTTATGCTTTTATAACGAATCTAGTCTTTACTATCGATAGTCAGATGACATAGATCAATAAGTCCCTTAGTTATTTATTAAGCATGGAATTAATATCAAAGCTATTTATGGGAAATTGAGAACAATTTATAAAGAGATAGTATTTTCTTTTAATTTGTTATAATTTGAGATACTTGCACGTTTTTGTACCTACGTTTACGTTACCTACGTTTGTTGCTTATAAACGCCAACCAAAAAAAAGGACGCTAAATCTCCATGATGTAATCCAAACATTGTTTCGAGCGGTACATTACATCAGTGGGCAAAAAAAAAACTGGCGCCTCATTGTATTTTTTGTGTCCCAGTGCGCCGACGCATCTCCTACGCCCTGTCAGGGAAGGAGGGCTGCCTCTAGTCAGTCTAGTCATCTTTTTAAATACTTAACTATTTGGATAAAAAAAATTAAAATAAAGCCAACCTGTGTACGACCTCTTATTCATTATATATTGTGTACAAAAAATAAATTGAAAATAACTAATAATTATACAAAAAAAAATCACTTTCAAATATAAAAATAACCTAGGTATTTTGTAGTGTTTTGGGGGTTAAAGTTTCTCGCGTCCGTAGGTTTACCCTTGAGACCCTACACGTGACCCCTGGGTGGTGCTAAATGAGTGACACTGACTGAGTGGTAGAGCCACGCTGCGTTGCAGCACGCATTGGGCCGGCTCGCCCGGCGTAAACCACCCTCTCACGAATATCCGGCGTGAAATAATAGCACTTGGTGCTGTTGTGTTTCGTCCGGCCAGTGAGAGTTCCGGAGGCCCCTTCCCCTCCCACCCCTCCTCACAATTCCTTTTCCTTCCCCTAACCCTATTCCTTCCTTAAAGGTCGGCAACGCATCTGCGACTCCTCTGGTTTTGCGGGTGTCCATGGGCGGCGGTGATTGCTTTCCATCAGGTGACCCGCCTGCTCGTTTGCCTCCTTCTCATATAATAAAAAAATAAATAAATAAATAGTGTAATTGTGATAATATATATAACTTCATTTCTCAACTCACTCAATGTCAATAAAATTTTCTTAACTCAGAGACATCTCTGTCAATGTCTCAGAGACATTTACGTCAATAAAATTTCAAACCAGTCTAATTTAAATATACCTACCCTACCTACTATGCTATGTTATCGAAGCGACCTTGCTTGTGAAACATACTTTAAAGCACGTGTATTATTTATAGGTATTCGGTCTGTTATCTTAGGTGCAATGCTATAAGCATACGATTTTTTTAATATCTGGGTAGTTTTTTGGTATCTTAGAAAAAAAATCGATCAAGTAGGTTTTTTATCTGTTTATGTACGGATACGATAATGACGTTAATCTAAATACTAGTACTGTACTTCTCTATTTTTAGGCTGGGCAATCGTATTTGTATCCATTTACCTTTAACTAATTTTACAGATATCTATATTTATTTATTCGTCGTGGCATCGTAACTCGTAAGCAGAGAATTCGATACAGTTTTTGTTATTTTAATTTCCCATCTTCTTGATCTGGCTAATTAGTTCATAAAAAGCTACGTTTGTGGACGACATAGTCAGACTCGTCAGAAATCAATACATCAAGCTGGCACACACACCATAAAAAACAAAAAAGTTGAAGAGAGGAGGCTTATACTCAGCAATGGGTGCAAGTAGGGTGATTAGAGATAAATAGATAGGCACCAGTTTTACTACAATTAAAAGTATTTCCATGTGTTAATGAAATCAGACTTTACTTTACTTGTTCTAATACCTGGAAATTTTCTTAACACCTTCCTAAATGAATCCTTATTTCTTAAATTTTTTTTTACAACCCTACTCAGGCATTGCTGAGTCAAGAATGTCCCATAATGCAATCGCGTGAGGCAACATTACAACGCTTGCAAGTTGCAAGTAACGCACCTTCCTGCCTGGCAGACTACTCCGCACTGTCGGTAGCAAGTGAAATGCAATTCGGCTCGAATTGAAATATTGTTTGTTGTATTGTTATAAAGTTCGGATTACAGAAACGACCTTACGCCGGAGAAAGAAATCGCCCTTGCCGCGATTTTCTTGCGGCCTCTTCTCGGTACAAGGGCTCCAACTCGCTAACATAAGTTTACAAAGCCATGGCTTGGATTTGAACGGTTAACAGATATTATTATTATTACCAGGAAAATAAATAGTGTCATTTTTACTTTTTCTTAGTCAATATTTATTATTTCTTAGGTACTTTTCGGAGCCGTCCCAAAGGTGAGAGCAATACTCCACGCAAGACCGCACCTGTGTCTTGTATAATAGACACATCTGATCAGGCGTGAAGAATCGCCGCACCTTGTTCAGGACACCGAGTTTACGTGAGGCATTTTTAATCACAGTTTCGATGTAATCCTTTTGGTTCAGATCGCAGCGGATATCCATACCGAGCATGTTAATACTGCTCTGCAGGTCTAGAGATGTACCCTGAAAGAGAGGGAAGGGGAAGGAATGGCGACTTTTTTGGTGTGAACGCGCACACCTGTGTTTTCTTGGCACTGAACTCCACCAGATTATCGAAGCCCCATTTAGAAATGAGGTCCAACACCCGATCGAGCTTAATGACAAGATTTGCTCGCTTAGCTTCGGTGTCTACCCGCCCAGCCGTTGCGTGACGGTTATATCCCCCATGCACTGTGCTAGCATCTGCATAGCAATGAATGTTTCCAAGAGGAAGCATGTCATTGATATGCAGAAGGAACAGCTTGGGGGATAGAACGGAGCCTTGAGGACCACCAGCGTTCACTGACATGTAACGCGAAGCGCATCCATCGCAAAGGACACGGATTCTACGCTCATGCGGATAAAAATATTGAAATGTTTTCAAAAAACAGTGATATTCACAATGTAAACATTAGAAGTAAGAACAAATTAGCAGTACTTACCTTATACTATACAGTACCTTATACTAGGCTCCATAAAATAAAGTGTAAGATTTTACAACAAAGTACCAAATGATATTCAGAAATTAGATCATATTAAATTTAAAATCAAATTCAAAGAAAAGCTTTATAAAAAAGCTTATTATAAAGTGTTAGATTACACAGAAGACAAAACAGCTTGGATCTGAAATGCTCTAATTACTCCAACAGCTATTTCTAATTGTCTAATTGATACTTACATTGTATTGTAGTTTTGTATTGCATAATTTTTTATTTTGTATTTTATGACCTGGTAACAACATATCCTTTTTTGTAAATGTCGTTGCTTCTGTGCGCTGTGGTTTCTTTCGCCCGTTTAGTAAGATTTGGACGATTCAAAGTACTTATTAATTGAGTTTATTGAATAAATATATTTTGACTTTGACTATACCGGGAGCTTGGAGAGAAGAGCTTTGTGCCAGACCCGATCAAAAGACTCGCCACGTTTGTCAATAGCCTCACCCGAGAGATGTGTGACGTACGCTAGAAGATTACGATACCGTTTTGGCCGAAACCCATATTGACGATCGTGAATTAGGGAGTGATCTTCTAGGTATCGACCGATCGACGACTAGTCGGATCCGACCGATCTCCTTTTTTAGGGATCGGTTGCACATTAGCCTCTCTCCAAGATTCCGGCACATAACCCGAAGAGAGCGAGAGACGGTACAAACGCGCTTAGGGACAACTCCGCTGCACACAGTTTCAGGACTATTGCTGGGATGCCATCAGGACCGTTAGCTTTCCGGACATCGATTGACTGCAGCTCCGCACGGACATCACATTGCCGGATTTTAATATCAGACATTGTGTGGCCACACTAAGGAATTAAGGGTGGCTGTGCATTCCAGTCATCGATTCGGGAGTTAGCCACAAAGAGTTTGGTCAAGAGATCGACCTTTTCTTGCGGCTTGTGAGCTAAAGCTCCGTCAGGACATCTCAGTGGTGGCAGCGAAGGTTGGCAGAAGTTGGATTGCACGGCTTTGGCCAGACGCCAGTAGCTACGGCTGCCCGTTGGATGCGTCAGGAGTTCTTGGCCTACTCGTGCAATGCGCTGGGCATCCGCTCTAATGTAGGCCATCATAGACTTTTTGGCATTATTATAGGCTGCTTTTAGCCAGCGAGTTACGGGATCCCCATGAGCTTTGCCTCTGATACAAGCGCGGTATGCCGTCAGTTTGCTCTCAACAGCGCTGACACACTCGCGATTGAACCATCGGTTGCGTCTGCCTTTGCTGATGACATAGGAGTGTGGAATATAGTATTCCATCCCTAACACTATCTCATCAGCAACGGCAGTGGCTAGCTGTCGGGTCCTTACCACTGAAGCAGCGCTGCCTCCAAGGGACGGATGCAAAATACTCCCGCTTACCGTCCCAGTCTGCCGTGCCGACGCGTAGTGCCAAATCTGGCGTTTCGAAACCGCTGTTGGCGGGCGCGATGCCAAGGGCACTGTACTGGATATCAAGCAGTGATCTGAGGAACCTAAAGGAGCTCGGATCTCCACCCGGTATCCAGCTAGGCGACTCGTCGGCAGAAGGTCGAGTAAGGAAGATGCATGGCCAACTATGTCTGGGATCCTGGTGAACTGGTTTACCAGTTGAGTCAGGTCATGCGTTAGAGCAAATGTGTGAGCAGTCTACCAGCATGGTCTGTTTTGTAACCTAACCACAACATTAGATTAGTTGTTAAGGACAGAACTTTTTATTTATCTATTTCAAACTTTGTAATATTTTCTATTAGAACGTAGGTATTGTGATATTTCCGCTAAATCTTCAAAAAAAATTTTATTTCTGTTTTTCTATTATTTTCCAGTACTTATTTTCTATTTTCTAGTATTCAGTTAGTATGTAGGTAGGTACTAATTTAAGTAATAATAATTTTTGTAATAATTAAAATTAGACCTCATTCATTGCGTAATGAGCAGTATGAGCACACAGTTACCTAAATACACTTAAAACCATTTAAAGGTTTCTGTGTTCGAAATTTAATTTACTTCGCACATTTCGTTCTTATGAAGAAAGATTAACTAGATTTGGTGTGTTGTCGTTGGATTTTCGTAGACAATACTTAGATGTAATGATTCTTTACAAAATTGTTAATTGTCAATTAGAATCACCAAGTTTATTGTCTCAACTTAATTTTAACATTAATTACCGCGTTAGAAAGCCCAAAGTATTCACTCTTAATGTGTATCTCAATAATACTTCTTACTTTAACCCTCTGACGCGGATGTGTCGCCAATATAATGAACTCGTCAGTAATGTAGCAGATGTGGACATATTTGAATCTAGCCTGTTGGCGTTTAGGAGACAACTTGTTGCTTATTTAACACCGCTCTAACTTCCCCTGTCAACTCTTATATAAAGTTTGGATTTTAATTAAACTTTTTAGATTTTAGATTTTAATTTTTGTGTTTTTAAATGTTTTGTTAAATTTAAGTTAATCAATTTTAAATATATTTTTCTGTTTTAATTTAAAACAATGTTTTGTTAGTAACTAAAGCTACCGTTCTTTTTTTCTTTTAGTTTGTTTAGCAGAATGTACATGTGAAGGGTTGCATCCTTGTTATCTCGAATGTGTAATTATAATATTGTATATTTTTGTTTGTCACCTGTTTTGTACATCATCAATTAAAAATAAAAATATAAAAATAAAGAGATTTTATTGCATACTTAGATTATTCGTAACATAACTTTTAGGTACAATGTCCATATACATTGTATGTTATTGTTTAAACATATTACTTTCTTATTTCATACTACTTAATAGATACCTACATATTCGATAATAGTGTAGTTCTGGTTTACCAGGATTTGTCTTATTAGGTATTTATTGAGACCTTTGGACTAAAACATCGTGTTGATATTGTTTTAGCGATAGAACGGATTAAATTAAAATTGCGATTCAAAGCACATAAGAATAGCCGGAGATCGGGCGCAGTGGCATGCATTAGTTGTGGTTTATGTCTTAAAAGCGGACTGTCACGGACTGATTATGGTGAAGACTCTGATCCCACACAGCACAGCGTTAGCTGGGCATGCGCGTTTCTCCAGCACACGCCGCGTGTACAGCATACGCCTTGTGTACAGCATACGCCGCATGTACAGCATACAGAGCTTGTATAACATACGCAGCGTGTATAGCATACGCAGCGTGTATAACATACGCAGCGTGTTCGACATACGTAGCGTGTATAATATACGCGGCGTGTGCTTGCAGCATACGCAGCGTGTATAACATACGCAGCGTCTGCAGCATACATAGCGTGTATTATAACATACGCAGCGTGTATAACATAGGCAGCGTGAACAGCTAATGTAGTGTGTACAGCATACGCAGCGTGTATAACATACGCCGCATGTACAGCATACGCAGCGTCTGCAGCATACATAGCGTGTATTATAACATACGCAGCGTGTACAGCATATGCAGCGTGTATAGCATACGTAACGTAAATAACAAATACAGCGTCTATATCATACGCAGCGTGTACAGCATACGCAGCGTGTATAACATACGCAGCGTGTGCAGCATTCGCAACGTGTACAGCATACGCAGCATGTATAACATACGCAGCGTGTACAGCATACAGAGCGTGTAAAACATACGCAGCGTGTATAGCATACTCAGCGTGTATAACATACGCAGCGTGTACAGCATACGCAGAGTGTATTATAACATACACAGCGTGTACAACATAAGCAACGTGTGCAACATAAGCAGCGTGTACAACATCTGCAGCGTGTAGAACATAGGCAGTTAGACGTAGGCAAACGTCAGAGAACCGCACACTCCCGGCAAACGTAAAGTGGGAACAGGGCCCAAGAAGAAAACATATTTTTTTAAATAACAATTTGAATGGTCTGAAACGAAAACGATTTCAATACTCAATTTCGATGTAGCTCAATAAAGTTAGGCTTAATTTCAAAACACTTTACAATCCTAACATGAACTTATGTCTACTGTTATTATGTCATTTAGAGTGTGTGTGATTTAGTAACAAATAAACGGTTTTACTTACTTACTTATTAACTTAATTTATTCCATTTATTGATTTCACGTATGGCACCATTGGAAACCCTAGTGTCACCTCACGCAGCCAATGCACCTGACGCCATTGCATTGCCGCCATCAGCGCTCCACAATCGGTTTCCCGCCACAGCCCACATTGAGCGGAACGATATTGTTTATGCCGTTCCATTGCAGATCTGGGTTGCGGACTTGCGGCGGTTGTGAGGTCGGACTAGAGCAATAAACCTCCACTCGCCATTACTGATTGCCGGTGAAATAACATTTCTAAATTATTAAATTATTGTTGAAGTCTCGAACTGCGTTTTGGAAAAAGTACTAAGTTTTTTTTAAATTCTTCTTTTATTAAAACCTGCTTTGAAGAATAGTTTTTTTTGTTGAATTATTTACCATCATATTAACACATTGCTATGAAAATAAAAGTAAATGAGTACATTATCGTTGTTATACTGAAATTATTGTATAGTTCAAATAATAACGATGGGTTTTTCTAAAGGTTCAACCACTGCACTTTGCATTCATTTCTCATTTCCGTTCCAGTGGTTCCATGCATTCCCTTCCTAATCCGGCAGCTAAGTGGACAATCATTGAGTTACCCAATTGTGAAGATAGCCGGTCACCATCCGATGCTGTGATGAAATTATTCGGGCAATAACATTGATAACTTCAGTACACTGCTCTAAAAGATTCGGGTTGTATGCGAAAAAAAGAGGTTCAATAGCTGCGTTAGTGTTTTTTTTCTTCTTATGGAAACTATCTTATTTCTAACCAGGCTCTTCTCGATAAAAAACTATTTAAAATTTTTTCTAAGACTAAGCTTCTAAGGATTTCATACGTTTTTTCCTTTATAACTGTTTAAAGTTGATGCTTTGCCCCCAGGAGGTCGCGATGGTGGTGTGACCCGACGTGATGATGAGGCTTGACGAACAGCATCGCTACCACAACCTGCTGCAGGACGACCATGCCAGTGAGTAGTTTCTATCATTCTATTAGAATCCTCAATGGGGAAGCGCTTGACATTCATCTCACCTGATAGTAAGTGACATTGAAGGTACAGATTGAAGCGTACTTCAACTGGAATCCTCAATTTCTTAACTTTTTTGAAGATACTTTTTATTAGGTTTATAAAAACACACATAGGTACTAGTGATAATTGAATTTCTGTTGTCTTTTTGCTGAGCTCATTTATGACAATCAATTAACCCCTTTATGATAATCTCTATTACACGATACTTAGATGATAAATCAAATTTATTTAAATATTTCTTCCTCCACAAGGTTTTCTTTGACTGCACATATAAAATAACATTACAAAAACAGTTCTCACGTAAACTATACCAATAAAAATATTTTAAACAAAAGACGCTGTAATATTAATCAGCTGTTGTTAAGAGGTTCAGACCTCGTTTCAAATCATAATGTGTTATTGTCACCGCCGCCGGCCGGTGTTGGATAATAACTCTTCTTGCTTTTATGTAGGACTTACCACATATATATTAGGTTCTCGTATGTATGTAATATGCCGCGTACGCGAGAGCTGTGTAATTGTTGTCGTGTTCTCATGCTCCTCTAGCAATTAGCTAGTCAGTGTATATACTTGTTGTTAAATAACTTATTTATTCTACAATACAATAAATTTTGTTACAAACAAATTATCATTCAGAGAGTGTTTGGTACTGCCTATAAATGGCCCACTGCTCTAGGCTCAGGCCTCCCCACACGGTAGTGTATATATTCTCTGCCACCACGCTCTGGCCCAACGCGGGCTAGGTTCTTACGACAACAACCGGGATCAACGGCTTTTCGTGTGTTCTTTCCGTAGCGCAGAGGAGCTCGAGATGTTTTATAATTTGGTCACCCATCCAGTGACCCGCCTTTGCAAGTTGTTTAAGAGGAAACACTAAGTGGAAGTGGCATGCAAAATTCTCATACAAAACACTGAAAAACGACGTTTCGTAGTTCCCTCTTTCCTCCTTCAGAACTGGACCAATTTTTATTACTTTTTCAGCATCGGTTAAAGAAAGAGATTTTCTATGTCTGTATGTTTGATTTTTTTAAACCAGCCACTTAATGTTAATGAAGACGCCTTAAAACGGAGTGATTTCGCTAAACTGTAAAGGCTCCTGGTTGTTAAATAAATGACTTAATGCAAAAAAATCAAACATACAGACATAGAAAATCTCTTTCTTTAACCGATGCTGAAAAAGTAATAAAAATTGGTCCAGTTCTGAAGGAGGGAACAGGGGACTACGAAACGTCGTTTTTCTGTGTTTTGTATGAGAATTTTACATGCCACTTCCACAAGATCGCAAACCGAACGTTCTTCATCGAGCTCGCATTAAAAAACATTTCTGCTTAATTTTAAATGTTTTGCGTCACTAACATTGACGCTCTTGACTATACCATGAATATAGATAAGAGCCTAGCTGTGCAAAGGGCAACTGCTCAAGATTTTTATCCACGTGGGAAGTTTCGCGCCGTCTTATCTTAAATGAGAGTAACTTTATTAATGGACACATTAAATTTAAATGATTGCAATTCCAAACCAGTTATAATTCATTAACTGATGGATAATTTCGGCGGTTTTCAGCCCTCACTTTCTGA
Organism: Scoparia ambigualis; assembly: GCA_963921215.1. NCBI lineage: Eukaryota > Metazoa > Arthropoda > Insecta > Lepidoptera > Crambidae > Scoparia > Scoparia ambigualis. The sequence goes on along the minus strand of OY992518.1, from coordinate 2,629,153 downwards.
CAATCTGGGTCAATTACTAATTAGACTATTCAACTCATAATGAATTATAGTTATTGCAATAAAATTGCGCAATATTGTAATACTTACTCGTAAATTAAGGCTACTAAGTTTAAGAAAAGCAGAGACAAACCTACGAGAGAGTTTCATGCCAGCTCTTTTCAGTTTAAGACTCTGCTTTCCCAAAATCCGATCTGGTGGTAGATTCAGTAGTTTACATTTAATTATATTTTAGGTAAGTACTTATATCTATTATTTTATTAGTGTCGAGTTTAATAACAGCCTGTGAAGGTTTATATTGAATAAACTTGTTGATCTTTGACATTTTTTTATATATTGAATAAAGCTATTTGGTCAATGTCATCATTGTGAACCGACTAATTGCTCCTCCAACCAATGAAGCTCACATCAGTGCCATCGATAAACGATGAGTTAATTGCACGCAACCGGCCGGGCACAAAGGGAGCCACCCTAACCTGGCTGCCGATGCCGCGCCCACCTACCTTGCCGTCTGCTTCCGGCCCATTGTCACCGCGACCCGTGACGTCACGCTTGGTTGCACACCGCGATATCGTTAAACACCGCAGCGCAGCAGGTCTACTCCAAAAAGTGTACTATGTTGATTGATACCATTCAGTACTTACCGTATTCACGTGTTAAGATCGGCATTCGGCACCTATCCTATCATTGATAATAACTGTTTTTATTTATGCATTAACAATAACAGTTTTTATTTATATTACAAGTTTGTGTTGATTTGTGTTACGATTTAAGCCGTAGGTACCTTCCGGCAAATGGGATTACTATTTATTCGCACTAAAAATGCTAGTAAGTATTTGGATTTAAACAGACGCTAAATAGTTTCACAAGTATAGCCACAGAATAAATAATAGTACGTATAGCTATGTAATATAATAGTATATAAAATGGTTACATTTTAAAAGGCATATTTTGTCATTGCTTTTCTTCAAAACTTTAAAATAAACTTTAATTCAGACTCGGGGTATCGTCAATTCTATGTTATCGTCTAAAACATCGTTTTAAAACTACACATAAACTTAGTGTATCTGTATAATGTTTTTAGTGGGATATAGGATATAGGTATATTTCCAAAGTCACAACGGATATTTACACATATAGATACCTTGACCTTTCACGAACAGATAATTTGAAACGCCAAACCCATTTTGCAGTATCCAAGTATACTAGCTTCTGTAGTACGTTTGAGCGTCATGATTAGTCATGAATAATGATATGGACAATATGGACATTCGGTTTAATCTTATCTTAAATCTCCTTAACTGATGTATGCCCCAGATAAATTAAATTCATGTTATAACCACGATACTTTGTGGGATTGTGGGATACCTAAATACTAATCTGCTTAATTCACATTTTATTTCCCTTTCTTTTCTTTATTGGTATTATAGTTTGATCATCTGTTTTAAGATGATTGAAGAATTATAATATCATAGATGTTATGAGCTTCAAAAAAACTTGGAAAATTGCTGGTCGCCAAGCAATGGATGCCATAACGCCTACCAAAATCATTGAGATCTTGTAAGTTCTCGAGCAAATACTAAACTTTGAGCAAACACTTTTTTCCATTATCTAACCATGGTGGTGCAATGGAGGTGTGTGTGACCCTGGCCTGGCAGCCATGTTTGCAATATGGCGGCCACCCACATGACGCTATCGCGTAAAGGCATTATCTTTCTATACCTCGATCTAATCTCTCTATACCGGGCGCGATCTATATATTGATCAGAAATGATGATTTATATCAGATGAGACAGATCCAATTTGACATTGTGATATTAAAATTTGTAATAGGGATATAATGTAATGTTTGCACAATGCGCAAGAATCATGTGCAGTTGTAATTTGGTGTAAAAATAACTGTGGCAGTGAACTCCTTTTACGGTTCTCATTGCCTAGTCTCTGGCTAATATTATTATAATATTACTATATTATTATAATAATTATGTAGTGTTTTTCAATCCTTAGCCTATTCCGATTTCAAAAAATACATAATTTACGTATTTAGGTAATAGAATGCGGAATCAGTTTCTCAGTTTCTCTGTATTCTCGAAATTCCAGGACATGTACACCTACCTACTTAGCTTAAATTTAAGCTTTTTAAACAAGACTTTTTAGGCTTGACGCTTCTATTATAATAACATAGTATACAAATGGTATGTGTGACGAATTTGATATACACGTACTTATTTAAAATCTATTCTGTCTAATTTCAGACAATTTTACAATCTATGACTTGCGCCGCCGCCGGCGTTATCCCATCTATCTTTGTATGAATAAATACATAAGGAGGTATTAGTCGTTCGAGTACCGAGTATCTATTATTTTAATAATTGACGCCTTCATTACTTTAGCGATAAAGCTCTTACATAACTACAAACGTACCTATTAATAACAAGGCAAGGCTCTTTAAGTTCACTGACTTATTTCTAATGAAATTTGAATGCTAAGTTTTATTGATTTTATTCCGAATAAATGTATTATTCCCACGAGTAAGTATTATACGCAGGGCCGCAGGGTAATATGAAATATACGGTATAAAGTAAACAAAGTACAATTACCTACTTACAAACTACTTCAAATGGCTATTTTTGTAGTTTGTCGTAAGATTCTATTAATTCAACTAATCTCCCATGAAAATGTTTCTTCATCAAAGTAAAAAAACGAGAATTGGTAGTATTTTAATTATTTGCAGGTTGCAAGCAATCTTTATCTTGCTTGTATTTTGTAACAAATAAAACAGAAGAAAGAATAAGCCCTAATCACTTTTTTTGCGGCGTCTTTCCGCTATAAGATTTTCAAATCATTGGATAATTTTTGACGTAAAAAGATTGTGATTACCTTTAAATGTTGCCATATATTTTTTTGTAAAATGTGTTGTACAAAATTACCTAGTACTCTATTATGATACAGATTATTTACAAAGCTACGGGATACTGGAATATAGTAAGATTTCATTCTTGATAAATATTTTGTACAACTCATTTTATGTAATGAGCTGTACTAAATATTTGAATTTGTTACAACAATATTCATAAGATATTTTGAACAACTCATTTCATAAAAAAAATATTTTTACAAAACAGTTCGTAAAACTTATTAAAGAATACCTACGCGCCGCAAGAAACTCATGAGTGCGTTCCGTCGTTCTGGGTGTAGTTGTTTGGTTAAAGTTTAACTCGTTTGAGTTGCAACTGAGCCACGGAACGATCGAGTTGTTTTTATAACCTCTTCTGAAGTATTCCTGTCCAAAACGAGAGAAAACTCTTCTTTTGTCTACATTTTTTCCACTTTTATACAATATTTAAACCTAATTATTAAAAAGCAAAACAATACGAAACAAACAGGCCGAATTTTTCGAGACGTTTTGACATAAATGCAAACTTTGACACTATAACAATGATATAAACGTCAAATAGCTGTCAGAGTGAAAAACAACCATCCGATTTGATGGTTGTTTGGTTGCTGCGCTCTGAGCCACAGAACGGATGAAACTACGCTCTGACAGCCGTCAGAGTAAAATTTCACCAAGCCACGGAACGGGTAGAGCGCGCGCCGGAGTGCGCTCGAGTGCACTCGAGTGAAGCCACGGAACGCAGCCCATGGCTGTTAGACCGACCAAACTATTATAATCATTCAAATTAGTAATCAGCCTTTGAGCGTAGGTACTACATGAGGCGTGTATTTGTGTCATTAATTCATAATTATTGCTGTTTCCAACCAAAATCATGACATTGCATTAAAAATATAATTAAACTGATGCTGTACTACGATAAATCCTCAAATTGCGTTCGTAACAACATTACTGTAAGTGTTAAAAAACGTGCTAACATTTCGACCTTGAAGCTAAAAAGCTAATTGAAAGTAAATGGAGATACTGAATGGACCGTTTTTAAGAAAGGTAACAACTGGTACGGTTATAATAGGTGTAGTTAGTATAACCGGTTATATTAGTCACTGGTGGTGTGTGAGGTAATGTAATGATTGTATCTGAGATGGATGGTCAGCGAAGCGGCAAGCGTCTATATTACAACAACGGATTTGAAGTAGATGGATAGGCAGGAAACTGTTTACTGCTGCAATATTGATTACAAGCAGTTAAGACAGAAAATATACCTTATACAATGGGCCGGCTTCAACTGCTTTCTTCCTAACTTTTGTTCAAAAATCCCTACTACCACTATCTTTAGGTTAGGAATATTGAGCCATAATCCACCGCGTTGCCCCAATGCGGCTTGGTGGGTTTGAAAATAGAAGACATTTCTAAACAGTAGAATCGAGGTACTGCTTAATAATTAAAGTCTATAAGTAAGTAGATTTAAACTTTGCTAATATAGAGGAGCTCGATGGCGCAGCGAGGAGCTCGATGGCGCAGCGGCTAGCGCGTTCAGCTTGCGATCTTGCTTGCTAAGCAACTTTCGCAATGCCGGGTCGCTGGATGGGTGACCAAATTTAAAACATCTCGAGCTCCTCTGTGCTTCGGAAGGCACGTTAAGCCGTTGGTCCCGGTTGCTGTCGTAAGATGGCAGTCGTTAAACCCCACCAACACGCATTGGGCCAGCATGGTGGGTTATGGCCCAATATCCCCACGTGGGAGGCCTGTGCCCAGCAGTGGGACGTTTATAGGCTGATGATGATGATGATGATGATGATGAATATAGAGACTAATATAGTCATCAATGATGTCCACGACAACATAGTACAGGTTATACGAGCACTGGACATGTAAACAAGTATTATTTTGTATATTTTCCTTGATGATGGCATAGTGATTGTCGAGTTTGTGTTTGTTCACGACATGCAGCTAACATTAACATTGCCAATCTGTCTGTGTGCGCACGTAGATATGCACCGCTATAAACTATTGCCTTAGATGGCGCAAATTAATCTCCTACTACCTTGCACTTAACCGGCCGTTAGAACGTAAACAGTGACACGTTAATACTCTCGAAGAAAATTATTTGTTTACCACATTAAATTGCTTAAATCATAGTGAATTATCTTGAAATACGTCTTTTAATGTGCAGTGTTTACATAGACTATATTAACTTTACGTTAATTAACGTAATTTGTCATAAAATATATCACTACCGGAGAGCGTGACACAGCAACAGTGAGTTGATTGCAAACCATATCATCCGTTACCCCATTGCTATTAAGAGCGTTATTTACGTGCGCGCACCTGTGGGTTGCAGCCGCATACGTCATTGCTGCGCTCGCCATACACTACGTATTTGCAGACACGCCACTACCACAGTTCGCTGCCTATCGCCTCTGACAGTACTAAAAAAAAATGTCAAAGAATATCTGGGGGTGTTGTGTTCCTGATGTGAAAGATAATAATGAGAAGTTTATTATGTGCAATAAATGTAAAAAAAAATCATTACGAATGTATTTTATTAAATAAGTCAACACTTTCGGCTGATAATAGTGCTGCTTGGTGTTGTTCTGAATGTGTGTATAACGCACCCAAGTCAAAATAAAACGATAGCACACAAATTCGGAATGTATCGACAAACAGGGGTAATAAAAGGCCAGCTCTTAACTCGCCACCATTAGATACCTCTAAGGATCAACTTACCCGTGATGATATCCAGGACATTCTCAAAACCATGACCAAAAACATGGATGAAAATTTTATTAAAATGAGCGAAAGTATGGTTAATGTTTTCAATGAGACCCTAAAACCCATAAAAACTGAATTATCACAGATAAAAGAGTCGATGAACTTTTTGAGTAACCAGTATGAAGACATGAAAAAAGCTAATGAAGGTTCTCAACAAAAACTAATGGAATTGGAGAAAGAGAATTTGCAACTGAAACACAATGTTGAAGACCTTAGTTTCCGCTTAGTACAAATAGAGCAACATTCGCGTCAGAGCAATATTGAAATTCAATGTGTGCCGGAGAATAAAAATGAAAATCTCATGCAAATTGTTACAGAGTTGGGCAAAACCGTTGGTTGTGAATTGAATAGCAATGTGGTTCTAAATTATACTCGTACAGCAAAAGTGGACCGTTCCAGCACACGACCTCGGCCTATTATAGTACAACTGGTATCAATAAGATTGCGGGATCAACTTCTCGCATCGATCATCAACTATAACAAGGCAAACCCAAAGAATAAACTAAACAGTACCCATTTTGGATTGTCTGGTAATTCAACTCCAGTATATGTGTCCGAGCATCTCTCCCCAACAAACAAAGCTCTGCATGCTGCCGCTCGTCTCACAGCTAAGAAAAAAGACTACAGATTCGTTTGGATAAGAAACGGTAAAATCTTTCTTAGAAAGAGTGAGGACACAGACTACATTATTGTGCGAAGTATGGATACCTTGAAGGAGCTGCCGTAATTATTATGTTTAATTATAATTTTTTAAGATTAATGCTTGCATGTGGTCAATAAAGTCGTTAAATATTTATTATCAAAATACTAGAGGTTTGAGAACAAAAACGCAAAATTTGTACTGTAATATCTTGTGTAATGACTATGATGTTGTGATTCTAACTGAGACGTGGCTAAATAGTTCCATAGCTAGTACTGAGCTCTTTGATGACAAATATGTTGTACTTAGAAAGGATAGGTCATTAAATAAACCTAGCTCTAAGCAAGACGGTGGTGGAGTTTTGATTGCCGCATCTAAACGTTTTCATGCTAAAAGAATGTATAAATGGGAAACAGACTTAGAAGATATTTGGGTTATTATAGAACTACCAGTCTCACAAACAATTAATGAAATTGCAATTTGTGCCGTATATTTACCACCACCTGTAAAGCGCTCAATGGTGGAGTACTTTGTAGATAACTGTAGCAGGATAGTCGAGCATACCACTAGTCATTGTATCTTGGGTGATTTTAACTTGGGAAGTATCGATTGGACCTTGTTGGGTGATAGTGGCTACAATGTATCTGCGATGTGTCAACTTTTAATTGATTTTATATTATTGAATGGTTTAAAACAACATAATAGTATCGTTAATAACTCTGGCCGAATACTTGACTTGTTTTTGTCTGATTTGCCATCTTGCGTCGTAAATTTATCACTTGATCCCCTTAGTAAAATCGATTCCTTACATCCACCATTGAACATCAGTATTTCCCTGATTAATGAAAAAAAACTGCTATATAAAAATGATATCCCTAGCCTTAATTTTTGGAAAGCGGATTACGGGGAGATTTGCAAAGAACTTTCAAAGTGTGACTGGGCTGATTTATTTGGTGGAGTTGTTGATGTTAATGGTATGTTACAATTATTCTACGATAAAATTCGAGCTGTTATTGAAGCATATGTGCCGAAAAAGAAACCTAAAACTGCGAGTTATCCGCCATGGTTTGATCGTAGGTTGATTAGAGCTTTAAAAGAAAAATATAAAGTCAGGTGCCGCTTTAGGAAATATAAAAATCCTATGGATGAATTGGAGCTCAAACTGCTAAGTGCGCGATGCTCGCGTTTAGCTACTCACTGTTACAAAAGCTATATTACAAAAGTAGAAAAGCAAATTAACCAAAACCCGAAACTTTTTTGGTCATATATAAAGGCTAAGCGTGGTGGAACTGGCTCTTATCCTATTCAAATGACAGACGGTACTGAATCTTCTTCAGACCCAAAAAAAATTTGCGACTTCTTCGCATCTCACTTCGCGGCTGTTTACGCTGACAATAGCAATGATGATGCTTCACAACATTATGCTCACTCGAATTACCTAAAGTGCATGGAGAACTATGGTGTGCAGCTTTCAGTTCCCCCGCTAAATCTTGATTACGTCTTAAAGAAGTTAAAATGCATAGATGGCAATAAGGGAGCAGGTCCTGATGGAATCCCACCCATTTTTATACTAAGATGTACGGAATGTTTGGCGGAACCGCTCTTAGCTATCTACAACAAGTCTTTGAGTACAGGTATTTTTCCCTCATTATGGAAGACAGCTAAGATCGTTCCCGTATTTAAATCAGGCAGTGAAAATCGGGTCCATAATTATAGACCAATATCCATAATATCTTGCCTTGGTAAGGTCCTAGAATCATTAATCTGTCCAAGTATACAAAATCACACTAAACAATTTTTTAGTACATGTCAGCATGGTTTTGTTGAACACAGATCTACAACCACAAACTTGGTAGATTTCTCTGAAATGTTGTTTGAGGCTCTTGGCGATGGCAAACAAGTGGACGTTATTTACACCGACTTTAGCAAAGCTTTTGATCGAGTTTCTCATCGGATATTATTGCAAAAGTTGTCGGCATATGGCCTCAGTGATGCTTTGTTGAGGTGGATAGGATCCTACTTGCATAATCGTAAATTCTTCACAGTAGTCAATGGGTTTCAATCGGATTTAGAGTGTATCAATTCAGCCGTGCCACAGGGATCTCATTTAGGGCCAATCTTGTTTAATATTTTTGTGAATGATATACCGAACTGTCTTACATCATCAAAACCATTTATGTATGCTGATGACTTAAAGTTTGGTAGAGAGATCAAAACTTTAGAGGACTCAATTTTACTTCAAAGCGATCTCAATAAAATCGTTGAATGGTGCAAAGTCAACTGCATGGCATTAAACACGAATAAATGTTTTTACATTAGATTTGGTAGAAAGCAGAAATTAATTGATCACAAATATACTGTAGGTGATACTTGTATTGAAGAAAAAGTGGTTGTTCGAGATTAAGGTGTTATGTTTGATAGTAAATTGACGTTTATTCAGCCCATAGACAATATAGTGAATCGGGCCTCTAGAATGCTTGGTTTTGTCATAAGAAATATTAAGGACTTGCGTAGTAGCAAAACAAAAATTTTACTTTTTAATAACCTGGTGCGAAGTGTATTGGAGTACTGCAGTGTCGTCTGGAAGCCGCATTATGCTACACATAGCTTACGCATGGAGCGAATTCAGAAAAGGTTTGTCTGGCACCTGATGCATTCATGTGGTATCTCTAAAAAGAAACTGACTTCGTATAACAGCCGTTTGACGCACTTTAAAATAAACTCTTTAATGAATCGTGGACTTTCAAGTGACATATCATTCGTCTACAAAGTCTTTAACTACAAAATAGATTGTCCTCAGATATTGGATAAAATAAAAATGCGTGTCCCGGTAAGATATCCTCGAAGTGTAATCGCACCCCTTAGAGCTCCGTTTCGTAAAACTGTTTATGGTTCAAACTCACCAATTGCAAGGTTCTGTAAGCTGGTTAACGAGTATAGTAATGATATTGATATTCACTACGATTCACCCACCAAAATCTGTAGGATAATTTTGGCCAAGCTTAACAGTAAAGCACAATCTTAGGGTTACCTTTTTGTCCTGTTATCATTCTTGTTCTGCTTCGGTTTATGTAAGTTTTTTTTAAGTTTTATTTATTTTTAGTACTTAAATTAAGTAATTATATTATTAGTAAAGTAATAATTTCACATTTGTAATTTAAGTAATTATAGGAATGTTAAGAGAAGATTAATTTATTTTAAAATTATAATTTTTTATTTTGGCAAAGATATGTATTAGTGCATGCTGTGTTTGCCTGTAAGAATTTGTGGCAATTAGTTTTTTTTTATTTAAAGAATTAAGTAAGCATAAGTATCGTTGTACACAAATGTTGGCAAACCTAAATAAATAAATAAATTAAATAGAATCTAACGTAGATTAAAGTTGAACATTATGAAAAAGCCCCACTAATACTTATTAGTATGGCTTTTTCATTATGTTCTACTTCTTTTCGAATTCTCACTTGACAATTGGTTATAATTTTAAAGCATAAATGATGCTGTCTTACGGATATACAAAGTGTATTTATCTTAATTCGAATAAACTAAACAGCGCGGAGCCAGTTACATTTTGCTGCACTTGTTACTTGCAAAAGTAGAGATTCTGATGCCAAATAGAATAAACCTACAATGAATGAAGGCTACAAGGACTTGAGGAATGGAAATACAATAATAATGACGATAAATAAAAAGTGTTAGCCACAGTTTCTGTATTGTCGTAAATACTTTATTAAACATAGGTGATAGATATCAGATAAACCGGGTCCGCGGAAGGCTATCGCTTCTGCTAAGTGCGAAGGTCGCGCGACTTCAAATGGTGTGATGTCAACCTGACGTCACCCAAGCATGATTGAGCACACACGGCTATCAGATTCAAATCTGCGTTTTCCTTAAAAAAAAATATTTTAGTATTTTATTCTATGTGAGTTTTGGTATCTAAGTTATAAAGAAAATCCTTAGTCCTTATAAACTTTTCTTGTATTGTTGCCCTGTGACTACATAATTATAACTAATCGTGTCTGACAAAAGTCAAGAGTGAAGTTGCAAGTTGACAAAGAAAAAAAAATCGAAATGTTGTTGTGAACAAAATGTTGCAGTTTTTGTGGGAAATTTTTTAATTATTTTAACTTTATGCAATCTTAGTATACCATACTTACGCATAATATTTTTTCTTTAACATATTATGTCTTCAATATTCGTAAATCAACATTATATTATAAAAGAAAATGAATTCACTGGTCTGTGTATCTCTTCGTATATGTTCTTGCCTGTATAAAAATTAACGCATACATAATTCAAACACGGTTGTTCACAAACTAACCACGTTTAAATAGTAAAATCGCAATTGTTAATATCTCCTTTTGTTTCAATGGATATTAATATTCCATTGTTTCGTTTGTCCAAGGTTTCCACAGAGTTATGTATGACAAATGCTACTTTTCTCGACTATTAGAATATTTCTAAGTCAAATGATAATGTAAATATGTATACACAAGTGGTTGTTGTATTTCCTTGGTTACTGTTAGTAAATCTTCAAACAAAATATTTCAAATATTTACTTGTCTTACAACTTGCTACATTACCACGCATGCGCTACGCAGTGCTATACGCAAATGTCTGTTTTATCATTTGCTAGTACAGTCCAATTTAGAATGAACTTTTCCGATTTCGAAACCCCAGTGCGACACCCTGCGCATGCGTGCCAGCCTACCCTACTTACTTCGACAGGGTCCTGTCTGAAGCTACTTCCACCACTTTTTACTTTCCACGCTAGTGTTAAGGTTCCTTTCAATGTTTGTGGTTCCCGTTTAGGACTGTTTCAGTACTATATTTAATCAGCTGTCTGGCCCCAATTGATAATTCAGTTAGTTGTGAGACCGCCGGCTCCGCACCTAAGCCTGCATAAAAGTAAAATTTAAAATATTTTGAAAAGTGTACTCAAATCAGTATTTCTAATTGTCCGGTGCTTGTTTCTGTGATTGTGTTTTCAAATGTAAAACGGCGGAATTGGAGCGTCTGTGACACAAAAAAAACAAAGTGTTAAGGTTACTTGTGGTTGTCAGAGAAACAAAATTTAGAGCGTCTGTTGTTTTTGATCTGTTTACCTTTTTATTAGCGGTATTGTGCCATTTTTGTAGCCTCTGCGTGTGCAGAAGCCATTTTCTCATGTTTGCCATCCATGGGTGGACTAATCTAATTTGTAGGTGCGTCACGGACGGTCGTCACGGCCGGTGTGGTGGATTTGATAAAGAGTTACTTTTTGCATGATTGGAAAACACCAATCGATGTATAAACGATTTTGTTATTCGTCAATTACTACGAAATAAGCTAGGATTAACTAACTGAACCGTTAAGTGTAATTTTCGGCTTGTTATTATTCAAAGTAAAAATTAATTATAAAAGTCTATTGTAAAATTGAGTTTACGACAATCCAATTGCTTTTAAATCTTTTCTTATAGGCTATTTAATCACTTCACATTTTTGGTAAGATAAAAGCGTTTTAGCGATGCCGGTTATTTCATTGAGTGTCTAATCGAAAACGATAGCCAATTCGATTGCGCGAAGTTGTTATTTAGTAATAAATTGAATTCAACATGATAGATACACTGTTATTTTCAGGCCTTTTTAGTCTTCCAACTAACGGGATTGAAGTTGTATTCATTATTGATATTTATATCGCCCAAATAAAAGGTGAGTTAGAACTCTTTTACGAGCGTTAAAATCCCATAAATCCATTTATACAAATTAATAATTAACATAATAATACCGAAGCAGATCGTTAATGTCTCCACCATGACCGAAGGTAGTATTGTTATACAAAACAGACATTGTTCTGCGTGTTTAAACAACTATCGGCGATGTTGGGTTTTTCCAATACACGTAAAATGTTAGATTCACTACTTCGAGATAGTTCTGAGAAGCAAGATTTTTCTGCTTCATGTCAATATTGTATTGTCATACAATATTGTAAGCGTTTCTCTTTTCATGGGAATCCATTGATGACTTACGTGTCAATATGGTAACCTGATCTGATACATGAACTGTTTAACAACATTTCGTCCTTTTTTCCCTAATGAATCCACCTTATGGATACCCTACCCCCAGAAGGGATGCAAGGTTATGTGGGGCTCCATCCGTCCCCCTTTTTAACTCTGAAAGCATAATAATCAATCAGAGATGAGAGGGAGGGAAGTTTACCCACTAAACACTGGAGAACAGCAAATTCGGGTAAAGTGGAGGCCGCGGGGTCTGTCCACTGGGGAACTGAACCACGGGATCCACCCTGACGCACGTATGCCCATCTGTAGACAGCTACACTCATAACCTGCACGAGCGCGCTTCAACATCTATGCACTAGCAACTAACTACATGTAGGTATTAACCTTTCACAATTCATCCTTGGATCCATCTCCACCTTTGGGTTGGATCACCGACAGCTTCGGCGGTTGTAGGTCCGCGTATCGTCTGCGTCTCCTTCCCGCCCTCCTCCTTCGCGATGGTGCCGCATCTGCGGCATCCTCACGGACCCGTTCAGCCTGTTCCTTCAATCTCATGACTTCGGAGCAGAACCGAACCATGGCCTTCCAGACGGAGTCTCTCGCCACCATCGCCTCCACGACGATAACAACATTTCGTCCTGTTAATATCTTTAGATCTTTATAAAATTTAAAAGCAGGATATATCCAAAACTTATAGTAAAGTTGATCCTGGATTTTTAACCGACGCTGTTTTGTTGGAACCCAGTTTAACTTTGAAGTGAAATTACAGAATTTAAGTTCTAATACAACGCCCAACTTTTCTTTTTTTGCTGTCAAAAATCAAAACGCACCAATTTATTTCTTCATCAATGTGCCATTTAGATAATTTATTAGTAGGTTAGAGATGTAAGAAGAACGATTTTTTCTAGTAAATTCAAATACAGACATATATCAATTTTAAACCTGTTCGGCACACACCATACGGCGCATTACAATTTGATTTAAACATACGACATTGATCCTGTTTCAAAAGTAGCCCTCGTTGAGACATAATATTTGAGCAGGTACTTCACATTTTTTTTTTTTTTTTAAGGGTTGACTTGGTCATAAGGTTTTATTAGGGCAAATGTTTCCTTTATGTGTTTTATTATAGAACCAGGGTATTTCCTCGCGTAGGAAAAGCGTAGGATAGATGGAAAGTGGGCGATTTCTCTAACATGATCAGAGCTAAATGGCAAATAAGGGGGGTTTTAAGGATCAATTTTGGATAGGGAAGTTTTGGGGATATTAGAACTTTTTGGGGAACATAGGGAAAAACGGAAAATTTTAAAATGTAGTGCCAAAAATTTTTGAGTGGACTTGAAGTCCTAATCTATACGTTAATTTAAGTGGACAGAGGGTCCACTTCTAATGAATTGCGGGGCGCTAAGTTTGAAGTTTAAAGAATTAAGAGGAAGAAGAAATAAGAAAAGGAAGAAAGAAGAAATTTTAGGATATAATGTTTTTATTTATCTAAGTTTTTATTATTCAGTTTGTGTTTAAATTTACTTGTTTTTTAATTTTAGGTTGTTTTTAGAAAGTGAATTTTTGTTTTCAAAATCTTCAATGTTGATTTTGTTAAGGATTTTTAATGAAATTCAAATTATATTAAGATTTAAAATATTTAAAAGAATTTAGTTTTTGCCGAATTGTTTCTAGTTAATATTTTATTGAGGAGAATTTGTCGAAAATTTTATTTATCTAGAAGTTGTTTGTTGTGGATTTGGTAATTTTATAAAGATAATGTTTTAAGTTATATTGATATTATTAATTTTATATTTGTTATGTTACATGAAGTTTTATAGTTAGATTTTTGTTATTTATTTATTTTAGGTTAAGTTTTAGTTGTATTAAAAGATTTTAGTTATTTTGGCTTTATTTTTATAAGTTATTTTAGTAAATATTAGTTAATAAATTAATTTAAGGTTTTAATATGTTGATTAAAGGTTTTGGATGAAATTTTAGAAGTGATTATTTAATATTATTACACAACAATTTTGAATTTTGAATTTTGTCAAGTCTAGTTTCCATAATCTGTTTGGTTCTGCAAACGCAGAACCATAGACTTGATGCGGGGGCACTCGCAGCCATTCGTGGCATTGTGTCCGGAGTCGACCCTGGTACCCATGCGCTGATTGTGTGCTGCACAGTTATAGCATTTAGCCTTTTCCGATTTATTTGGGCACTCAGCGAACTGGTGTCCCGGGCTAGCGCAATGGGCACAGGGCTTTCTCTCTGCCTTACATTTGGCCTTCGTGTGCCCGAACTGCAGGCACTGATGGCACTGCACAAAGCGGCTGAAGTCCTCAACGTGGACCCTGCTATGGTCCACGTTGAGTTTCCCGAGAGCGAGGATGGTCTTCCGCATCTCGGGAGTTACCTCTACAACCGCGTTGTACAATGCCGGGTTCCTGTTGGTCGTTAGGAAACATATGCGGGAGATGCCGACATCATTCTGCGTCACAAGGACCTCCACTAGCTCTTCGCGGGTCACGTCTTTAGAGACTCCCTTCAGTATGAGCAGTGGTGGTCGTTGCTTTGCCTTTTCAGCGGCAAAATTAAGGCTCTGCTTATGACGGGCTATCGTTTCCTCACATTGCTCCCTTTGCTCAAATTCTACTCTCAATTTAGAGTTTGGGATGGGAAGAATTTTGATTGGAGCATACTTATGCTTCCGGAAGGATATCTCCTTTTTCCAAAGAGACATCACTTCCGGCGGCTTCAGGGTGCAATCAAAGGAGCTGATTATGATGGCAGGGTGGGTTTGTGGGGTTGGTGGTACTGGCTTAGCAGCAACACTGGCGTAGGTTGGGATTTTGGGTGCAATTGGTGTAGTTTGGGCTTCGGACATGGAACTATGGGCCAGCGGATGTTGTTGCTGGTCCTTTAGAGCGGCCGTCAGCATATTGCCGGAGAGGCGCACGAGGTCCTCGAGTCTCTCCCCCTGTCTCAGGAGCTCATCTACGTTCTGAGAGACCTCGCGTCGGACCTCGGCTGCCATCTCATTTTGAACGCTGAGGACCGCATCCATTCCGTTGTCCAGTTTGTCACTCAGCTCCCTTACTTTGGTCGCTAAGGTGTTCAGTTGGTAAGCACAAAGTGGGGAGCAGTTCCAGGCAATTTTCAATTTCGCTCGCTGCATCTACTATTAACTCCTTGTGAGCCTTTATGACGGACTTCCCCGCAGTCACCGCCCTCCTGATCTGGAAGCAAAGATGGCCGACAACTTCCATGAACGTCGGCACATCTTTAACCTTCTCCTGCCTCTGACAGATCAGGATGGGCGTGGCACTGCGTTCGGGGGGACCGTCACGCGATAGGCGTCGATCGGCGGTTGCCATTTTGAGTTAGGTTAGGGTTAGGTTAGGAATTTTAAAGTTGATTTACTAAGAATTTTTATATAAAATTTTTTCCGAAAAGTTGATTTTTGTGAGTTTTTAAGTTAGATTTATGATTATTGAAAGTTTTAAGAAATTTAAAATTTTGAAGTTTTGGCCGAAATTTTTCTAAGTTTTTTGGAACTTTTTTGTTTTTTGAAGAATTTTAAAAATTTTTGCGGGAGTAGTTTCTATAATTTAAAAAAGTGATAAATTATTAATTTGGTAATTTTGGGTATTTTCCTTCTAGGAAATTTAAGAGTTTCGTTAGGTTAGGTACTTCACATTAGGTAATAATAACTGCCGCTGTAGTCTAGTGGCTAAGCCACCGGGCTAGACTCAGAGGCCCCGGATTCGATTCCCAGCGGGGGCACATCTTTTTGTACTAGGTTTAGTTGGTGGTAGAGTTAGGCTAGCCACCACCATCTTTTCTAAAATCTGGCGTCATAACAACAATGTTATTAGCATTGTTATGTTTTGACAGTTTAGCGATAAGATAACCAGTTCCTCAGTGGTTGAGGATTCCGGGTGAATGGCGCTTCACCTTGGCCCGTATCGTCACTTACCGTCAGGTGAGATTATTGTTGCCAGATGATAATTTGATAAAGGAGGGCAGATGGGTCTAAAAGGAGGATTTTCTGTAAAGAAGGAGGACATTCACATTAAAACGAATTTTTTATTTTATTTTATTTTAATCATATTTAGCAATTTTTGCAAGAAGTTCTTGGGTTTTCAACAAATTATTATGAAAATCTTCACATGTCATGTTTTTGAAGTTGTATTGAACAAGAATTAAAGATTTAGTCTGTTCCTCTCTTTGCTCCACTGAGTTTTAATCAGTAAAAAAACTCTTTCCACATTTGCGTTATGTGCCCTTATACAAAAAATTAACTCGCAGATCTTGAGCAGTTCTGAGAAACATTCAATGTTTTTAGCATTTAGACGTTTAACAAAAAGGAGAACTTACAGTAGGTAAGGGAGGACGGGAGGACAAAACATAGAAAAGGAGGACATGTCCTCCTTTTGGATACCATCTGGCAACCCTAGGTGAGATGAATGTGAATTGCTTACCCATGAGGTTAAAAAAAAAGGTTTTACGCATACAAAAACTAATATCCAAGTATAACATTTTCAAAATTTGCATGCTAATGTAAACAAGTTGTCTGCTTCGGAATAATGGTGTTCAATTGGCGATTGTCCGGCAGCCTCGGCCGCGGTCCGCGCTGATTAGGACACATCACGATAATGTCGTGTCGTTCGCTTTACGACCACAACCGAAACGACCATGTCTGACCTTGCTCACTTAAAGTATGTGTCGCAACTTTAACTTTAAAATATTCAAGCGAAACCTAGTTTTTTTATATATACCGCAAGTCCTTAATGATCATTAATGAGTTAAGCGGTTGTTAAGACACTTGGGCGGTCACACTTGGACTATTAATAACCAACTAGTGGTAATAAACAATTTAAGAAGTGATTAAATTAATCGCGTTAAATGTTGCCGTATAACGTATAAGACTTTTCTTACTTTCGTTCTTGTGTAAGTAGGTAAACGGTCAATGGACAATCGAATTATTTTTCTGGCCAATTAATGTTTACTTTACACAGATATTTAACATTTTATTAGTCCCGCATACTTGCTTTAGAAACCACAGCTAGGATTTGTTGGAAGAGATCTCGGTATTTGGTTTTAGTTTACAAAGTGTGATTCGGACTTTTCGATGCTGCGCCTTTTTTTTTAAATTCTACAACGGGTAAGCGCTTGGCCGTCATCTTACCTGATGGTTAGTGACGATTAGGCCGAAGGTGGAAGCGCGCTTCACCCGGAATCCTCAGCCACTGAGGAACTGGCTATCTTATCTCTTAACTGTCGGAACACAACAATGCTGTATATCGTTGTTATGGCGACAGACTTAGATAAGATGGTGGTAGCTAGCCAGGCGGACTTAACAGCCCTACCACCAACCAAAGCAAGCACACAAAGTTGTACCCCCCGCTGGGAATCGAACCCGGGACCTCTGGACCTCAAACCGGTGGCTTAGCCACTAGACTGAGTTTGTGATCACCAACCTGCATTAGAAAAGGTGATTAAACCAGTACCCATCTATTGTAGGTATACTTGATTTCAAATTCAATGATGGATCCCGTTGCCCAGCAGTGGGAGTCAGTGGGACAGTACCTATGTAGCTATACTTCTTTATCTTAGGTCCTTATCGTAAAAGAGTTACTTATCGGTACAAGTTTACTAACATTAACGTGTAACGATTGCAAAATATCCTAGTTTTTAATATCTTATCTAATAGTTCTGCAAATATATTTTAAGCTAATATTGTGAAGTCTCCTCTGCGTGACAAATGACATCATCGTGTAGGTAGGCCGACACAATAATACCAAACATACACAGCTATCATGGATTTGTCAATTCGGCTTTTGTACAATAATTATTACCTTATCAGTTAACTTGTAAATTATATTGTCATGCAGAATTTAACGAGTTATTAGAAATGTTTCAACTTTTCTTTTTAAATCACGGTTACATATATAAAAATACTGGATGCATACCCCAGAAAGCAGTGCTATTGCTGATCCAGTTTAATGATTGAATAATTAGTTAATTTACTAAAGTTACTAGAATAAGCATAATATAACTAGTGGAAACACTACGTCGACGTGGCATGCAAAATTCTCATACAAAACACCGAAAAACGACGTTTCGTAGTCCGCTGTTTCCTCCTTCAGAACTGGACCAATATTTACTTTTTCAGTATCGGTTAAAGAAAGAGATTTTCTATGTCTGTATGTTTGATTTTTACGCATTAACTCTTTTATTTAATAGCAGGAGCCTTCAAAATTTAGCGAAATCACTCCGTTTTAAGGCGTCTTCAGAAACATTAAGTGGCTGGTTTAAAAAAAAATAAAACATACAGACATAGAAAATCTCTTTCTTTAACCGATGCTGAAAAAGTAATAAAAATTAGTCCAGTTCTGAAGGAGGAAACAGGGGACTACAAAACGTTGTTTTTAAGCCTTCCTGCTAGGCTTAGGCCAACACTAACAATTGCTCATGACGAGATAGGGCCGGTCGACAACGTACAAAATACCAACGAGCTCAATTAATCTGGTCACCCATCTCGAGTTGTTTGACTCGCTAAATCACAACCGGACCACTACCTGCTCAAATCTCTCAAAGTAAACAACACTAATTTGTGATGGGTCTTGTCACCTCTTAGAGCAATATTACTTTAATCTTATTATGCTAAATTTTTATGGGAATTTACATAATAAGATTAACACAGAATTCTATCACCACTGCTTATATTTTGGTTCGACGCGATTCTGTTTCGGCCGGCGTGCAGGCAGTGGTACTGGGGGTAATAGCGATGCGCGTTTGTCTGGCACAGACTATAGCTCGTTAGATTAGTTGTCAAGTCTTAACTACAAGTTAGTTAACTGTTTTTTATATTAATATTAGTATTGACGTCAATAAGTGCCTGTAAAGGTTTATATTGAATAAATAATTTGACTTTGACTTTAAGGTAATACTGCTCTAAAGTGTTGTATATAAGGCTCGCTCGCAGACTGTGTCACGTTCCGTCGCGTCCATTCGTAGCCAATGCCGATGTGATCGTCCAGCGTTGTCGCTGTCGGCACCGGTCGGGCGTGACGAGACGTTGGCGCACGTGCACGGACTGGACACTGGACACGTGGCCAGCAGAGATGTGAGCAAAAAACGTAAACAACATAATGTGAAGGAACTCAGTGCTGTTGTAGAAACTTGGTTCAGTTCTGTTGTAGTAGCTCGTAAGGAGACGCTAGAACTAACTGACTAGACACGTTGCCTAGCCAGCAGAGATGTGGGCAAAAACATAAACAAAATATGGTAAACACAGCGGTTGGGGTGAGGGCACTCGGTTATGTTGTATGTTGTAGGCACTCTTATATAAGGTGTCATCGTCGACTTAACACATGCTTAGGCTGGATATGTGGACAAAAAACATAAACAACTCGATGCTGTTGTAGACTCTTGTAAGGAGTGCTAGCCTGAATAAATGCTCACTGACAAAACACATTGCCTAACCAGCAGATGTGGGTAAAAACATAAACAATACAGCTTGATTAAACTCCATGCTGTTGTAGGAGCTCGTAAGAAGTAGCTAAATAAATGCTAACTGACTTGACATCTTGACTAGCCAGCAGATATGGGCAAAACCATTTAGTCACAAATAAAAGACAGTGTTTGAGGCAAATGGACTCGGTGCTGTAGTAGCTAGAGGCTCGTAAGCAGTCGCTAGAGCCAAATAAATGTGTTTCCTCTTCGATCATATTCGAAGGGTTTCCCGAATCATTCGGTCACGTTATCTGCCGTGCACTCTATCGTTGTTGCTGTTTTTGCTATAATTGCTAGATATGGTCGGTCATCATGACTACCTTAAGTTTACTGTCATGGGTGAGCTACGAGCTCCATATGTATATTTTCTACACGTAAATGATGTTTACTACTTCCCATCCCAACACGTGAATGAGCCTTCGCCACTTATAAATCAATTAATGGTTATATTTAACCAGTCTAATTTGATTTATAATTGCCTCTATCTAAAGTAAAGTTGTCTTCAATTAGTGACGGCAATAATTTTAAACCCAAGTGTTACAATACAATATTTCGAATGAGACTAAGGTCTTTTTCTTTTCTTTTTTGTAACTATCCATGGAAACGATTCCCAATAAGGAGACAAAGCGTAATAAACTTTTTTGTATTTCAAATGACATAAAGAGAAGATTTCTCCTATCTATCTCTTCCATTTCGCCTACGGTCTCAGTAAAACTGTTAAATAAAATCTAGCTAATCCAGAAGCATGCCATTAATTCCTGTCACATGCACACGTTAGTCATGTGCTATGATCGCACGCGCAGATTTCCAATGACATATCCGACATTGGCCGTCGCCATTAGAAATTGAAATGGCAGCGTGACATCACATCCGGTCATCAGCCTTCCATAGAGCAGTAATGAAAAGGACTATTTGCTATAGTTGAAACAGGAATAATGTAGGCACACGTAAACAAACACTATTCTATGACACACCAAATCCTCGACCGTAAAATTACGGGAAATGGGAGGTTCGGGAAGTCCGTCTGAGACGTAAATGGTTGGACGATATCAAACAGTAGACTGGACTTGGCTATCGTCATCGTCAGTTAAAGTCATAATACCGCAAAAAATTTGTCAGCTGACCTTCAAACATTATTATGAAGATCATGATGATGATGACTTGATAACACACCAAGGTAATCTACTACACTTAAACTTGCGAAGAAGTTTAACTCGCGTCTCTCTACCCAATTTAAGTGATCATGATTAAAAAGTTAGCAGTAATATCGCAAGTCCAACTAGTAAACGTTCGCCATAAACCATTATTGCTACGGAGACAAACTTTATAAGTTCGGTGTTGCACAACGCAAAAGTTTTATCGTGCAATAACACGGCATGTAGCCGCCCTGTCTAGACTGGCGGGCACCGGGGGGTACATGAACGAGGGTGGACCCCGGACACTTTCTGGTTGACCGAGCTGCATTTCCGTTATACTTTTATTATTTTTTATTATTTTTCAACGCATCTTTTTATTATTTTATTATACAGAATAGGCACCAGTGCCACTGGTGTCTGCTATTGTCCACGGGTAAGGTTTTTAGATCTGCCAGAACGTTTTAAATTCATAGATCAAGCAGGCGCAAATTAATTATAAAAAATGTGTTTTTAATGTAAGTGTCGAATTTTCGAAACAATGTCACCAAAGAAATCAACAAATACATGTTCTCGTAAAAGCCGTAATACGAAAATGGTGTTTAGTGAAATGACGGAGCAACTGACACGAACGAAACCTGCCCTAAGTATACCTTTTACTTCCCTCTGTCTGAGTAATGCAACATAACACTTACGAAATTTGCTGCTTACATGTTAAGGCATATAATGGAATTATTTTTTAATTTAATTACAAGAATCGACCAGTTAGTTAAAAGTATGAAAAAGCTACTAAACAATTAGAAGTTACAAGTACTGAAATGTCTAAAGATAGAATGTCACACATTATCAAAAGAAAAAGAAAAAATCATTCGAAACAAAGTTAATTATTAAACTGAAAAGCAGTTAAATATAAGTATTTTTATCAAAAATATATTGGTGGCGCCGAGGTCATGGACAGTCTTTGCAACGAACACTATAGTTAAACTAACACGGTCAGAAGGTACTCGGATGGGTTAGGAATTTTCTCTAATAAATTAATAAAAAAGACCGTAAGTCCGTATCAGAAGAAATAAACACGTCGGAGGCCTAAATGGAGGGCATCATACAGGGCTAATTTTGGACCCCCCGCCAAATTTTTTTACGTGTTCCTATAGCAGCAGTACAACCAAATAATGAAATAAAAATACATATTTTTTTACATTTTTGTTTTAACTTTTCCTTAAGAAATTTAAAATTATTGTCACCTAGCGCGCGGTCTATCGGGGTTATCAAAGCGCATGTGTGCGTGGCCGCTATTATTCACCCCGTGCACCAATGACAGCGCGCCGTCGGCGTCGGTCGCTTTGACCGCGAGGGTGAGCACACGCACCTAGAACTATAGGATATAAAAAGCAGACAAAAAATTTTATTTAATAAAGAAGATCATTATTTTTACGTCATATATTTTATTTTTACTTTTTTTACCCCATATTTACTTTTGGCGGGGGGTTCAAAATAACCCTGTTTAACCTCTTGTCTGTCACATAGAGATTGCTACCAATTTAATTTCTATTTCTGTGGTATTACGACGACAGCTGAGCTCATAACCCAAATAATTGTCTTTCATTATCCACTAAATACAATTTAAGGTAACCGCGTACATATGTATATTTCGAGTGACTTACTCCTAAACAACAATTCCATGCTCACTTCAATCACAAGTTCACAAGGCAATTCGCTTTGTATTTATGATAACAGCTGTGGAGTTCCGTCAATTCTATTACGATTAAGTAAGGTTGAAAATGGCGAGAGTATTGTGCTGCTTGTTTTTCCGAGACAATTCCCACGGACAGACTTTCTCACGCGTGGGAATGCCGCGCAGAGCATTGAGGTATTATAACTAGAGACGCCACAAGTTGCGGCGCATAGGCTGCAAACGCCTACTCCCTCAGTGGTCCAAGTCATCCAAGAAAACTTGTGGCAGCAAATGATTGTGTAAAATATTTCTTCGCGGTGCGTTTCTAGTTATAATACCTCAATAGCGCATAGTGAGTAGTTTTTGTCCGAACCAAATTGTGTTTTGTTCGAGCGCTGGAGCTCTCTTCATTTTCTTATAATGAAAATCATCTCAGTTCATCAAATCAGATTAGGTTGCGTGAAGAAGTAATTATGGGGCGTCGAGTTGCTACTTTTCTTATTACTGGATTTAAGTAAATAACATTCAATAGACGCACATGTTATAATTACAATAAGTAAGTAAAAAATAAAAGAAAGTATTTATTTTAGTAAGAAATCAATTCGCCTTGAGGTACCACGCTGACCATAAATGCATTGCAATGGCCACCCACAGGCGTCAACACCTAACGTATAAAAAAAATAAAAGGAAAAACCGGCCAAGTGCGAGTCGGACTCGCGCACGAAGGGTTCGGTGTACCATTATCTATAACAATCACGTTTGTTGTATTGGAGCCCCCCTTAAATATTTGTTTTATTAATTTAACTTATTTAATTTTAACGTGAATATATAACTAAATATTCTTTAAATATTTCAAGCGTCTACTGTTGCTGTTATTAATATCGAGCAAAAACGAGCAAAAAATCATGTTTGTTGTATGGGAGCCCCTTTCAATATTTGACGACCTCCTTGGTCGAGTGGTTTGTACACCGGTTTTCATGGTGTCGCCATCTCTGAGGTCCCGGGTTCGAACCCCGGTCGGGTCAATTTAGAAATTATTGTTTTCTAAATTGTCTCGGGTCTGGGTGTTTTCTATGTATAATAAGTATGTATTTAAGTATTTTAAGTATGTTTATCCGTTGTCTAGTAACCATTTAACGAGTTTCTTCGAAGCTCCTCTTGGGCTAGATAATTGGTGTGATTGTAGGAAAGATTTATTTTATTTATTTATTTAATATTTACTTTATTCTGTTTTTTAGTATTTGTTGTTATATAGCGGCAACAGAAATACATCATCTGTGAAAATTTCAACTGTCTAACTATCACTGTCCATGAGATACAAACAGCTTGGTGACAGACGGACAGACGGACGGACAGCGGAATCTTAGTAATAGGGTCCCGTTTTACACTTTGGGTACGAACCCTAAAAATAAGGGGCAGGGCGAATGTTTGAAAAAAAGAATCTATTAAAATTCATCCAGCCAAAATTGACAACATCTAGATAGAATTGTGTCTATTGTTTTGTTATAATGCCAATAAATATTATTATCTAGGCACAGCAATATTAGTTTAGCGAGAAAGTAAGGTCAACCAAAAATCATTTTAAAGAAATCTATTCAAAAGCATCTTTCTGATCATATTAAACTAACCTAGCTAAACTACTAATAGTGCTTTATTATGTCTTAATCTCATTATTATTGAATTATTCAGTTTTATGTTTCTGTAATATTAGCTCTCTAAAAACTTTCATAGCGAGGAATTTTAAAATAAACAAGCTTGTTTTTTATCGTAATGTTATATTAAAACCGCCAGTAAGATTACAGCCAACGTTGCTTTTAATAGCAACTTAGTAACACAGACTAACACTTAGCTACTCAACAAGACTCAACACTATAATAATACAGAGATCTCATGCTACTTTAAAGCACGCATGTTTCGCAAATCGTATAAATTACAAGTGAGGATCTTGATTTATATATTTTGATTCTTACGAACTTTTTATACGATTACGTGATTACGTCGGTTACCTAACATCGTTTACAGCTTTTTCGTTGTCTTCTGACACTGCTCTTTCACTGGAAGGCTAACTTTGTGAAAATATTAACATGTTTAATGTTAAAAACATACAAATTCCAAAATATAAAATCAATTAAACACACGTAACACTCCTTATGGGTACTTACGTAATTGGTGGGCAGTTAAGGGCCATAAACTACTTTACAATTACTAAATGTCACAAACATATTAAATGATTTTAAAAAAATACTCATTTGAAGCACGGGAATTAAGTTTAAACGCTTATTAACATAATCGCCGGTGGAGTTTAAGTCGGCTCGGCGCAGACGCAGGTTATTCAGCTTACCAACACCCGACCATTTCATGAACAATTACATCCGTCTCGTGCTTGTGATTGTTCGAATTAACCAGTTGGATAAATACTTCCTTAATCAATGTGTATTTAACATACACTCAGCGGGAGATAAAACAATTAAACTGCAAAAAGTTGTGCATCAAAAAGTAGAAGCGCTATGACAACAAAGTCATACATTTATTGAAGTATCATTTATTAGAGAATCAGAGTAAATAATGCCCCCTTGATTCGATGCTGTGCGCAATACAACACCCTGAACAAAATAGACTCTAATAGGATAGACATTTTTCATGACTTATTGCCCAAATTTAAGGTCAACATACACAATTTATTACAGGACTATTAAGTACTGTGCATGAAAGTTTGTGTTTGTTTTTATAGTGGAAAGTTGCTAATTGTTTTTATTTTTCATTCATAATTCAATTTTGTTGTTAGTAAGTACATACCTACCTACCTATTAATGAATTTAAATTTTCATTTTGATTTTTTTATTTATATTACATTAGTTAGCGTATAACGAGCTTATTATTAATGTTGTGTACGCCTGTAATAGGTATATGTATAAGTATTTATTTGTATAAGTAATGTTTTGTTTAATGCTTCATATGTATACTGTTGGTGTACCTTTTTCCATACATAAATAAATAAATATAACGAGCAAGTTCGAATTCTCTCGATGTTTTGTCATATAAACAAAATACAATGTTTTACATAGGTATTCGAAAAGTTTTCTAGCTACGTAAGTATTGCGTTAAAGTAAATAATGTAAAATAAACGCTACCATATCCGATTAAAGTGTTTTATTTCAATGTGTTGCGTTTGCGTAAACTCTAGAACACCTAAATGGTATTTCTTCACATGTTTACACTAGCACCGGTACCTTTGTCCATTTCTCATGCATATCGTATTTGCATTAAACTCTTCGATTAGCATCGGTTTGTTACAATTGGCTGTTGGCTGGCTCACTGACGCAGGGCCTCGCCGTCGCCAGATGTGACCCGCGCACCGTTATTGAGAAATTCTATCGTTTATGTAAATGCCTGTTTACCGTTAACGAATTCCACAGAATCCGTAAGTGACACGGAACTCGTTGAAATGCGTCCCTCCTCCCTGTCTTCAATGCGAAACGCAATGTTTCAAACTTATTCTTTGCTCTTTAGCCATATTCTTCGCTGGCTTGCAGCGTATATCATCAACTACTAGAAGAAATTCAACAAGTCTTCTGGCGTCCTTAGCGGTTAGAGCAGTGGACCGGCAATTCAAAGGTCATGGGTTCGAATCCCATTTGAGCTTACTGAGGCTGGTTGATTTTTTTTATTATTGCTAAGTGTAAGAGACGACAAAATTGCCAGTTTCAGCATAAATATTCTTGCAACACTATTGGTGGTATAGTTAACAAATAATTATCTCTATTTTTAGTAACTTCGATCACATTATGTGACCATCAAAGACCATGAAACTTGCAACGATGTAATCCAATTCCTCTCTTTTAAATATTTCTGATAGGTACTTAACAGTATCGTCGTAAAGATATATATTTTTACATCTTAAGCTTATCGTAATAAAAGTGACAAGGTCGCGAGGCTACGGGCAGTTGGCATTTAATGAATGACACACATTTACATATCGATGTGTTTTAAAATTAAGTTTTAAGAATGCAAGAAAACATTTCATTCGTGTTGAGTAATGCCAAATAGCGCTTAGTACATCAATTTAGAATGAGCTTACACATATTTATTTGAATTGAGGATACTCCGCAGAAATTGTTAGTAGTCCAATCAAAAAATTATTTAAGAAAAAACTCTGCAATACTTTTTAAAGCATTAAAAAAGGTCGTATCAAAAACAATAGCTCTCTAACGTTTTTAATTTAGTAATATTAGCGTTGAAAGTGCAACAGACGAGCTAATGAAGGACACTAATTATTTAAATAGTGATGCGTACAAGTAGTGACTGCACGTGAGCAGTATGGAGGGCCAAGACCGGGAGTCCAGGAGTTCCAAGGCCAGCGACTCCCCTGGAGACACCATGAATGACGTCTACGCGGCGTGGCGTGAGTTCTGATACTGATTTATGTTAATTTTATATTATATTTTACTCGGAGATATGAATTGGCTTGCCATAAGAAGAGTTGAAGTTGTTATATAAGGCAATGTGAGGTGGCTGCAGTTGGATGAATAGAGTTGAAGACCGTGTTCAGTGGCATGCACTGGAAGAGCATGCCACTGAACACGGTCTTCAACTTGTCCAGCAATGGACTGATAGGGGCTGATTTGCTTTCCTTGCGTCTTGCTTTTCCACTAACACACTGCGCGCTCAAGTATTATAATTTGTACATCTTAAAAGGCCGATAGACCTTACCTTATACAATGTGTAGACATCCATTATGAAAGCAATACTACGACCGCGCGGTCGGTAGTTGATTATGATTTATCTACAATGTTATTATTATATTCGCAACAACAACACCATAGATAAACAAACCTCACACTTATATATATAAAATCAACGCTACATGTACATCGAGATTTGGCAATGTAACGTAACATATCGGTAGATACATAAATGTTATGTAATTGTGACGTACTACATTGTTGAATGCTCATCTGTCGTGTCGCGCGCATTTGAACAAACATCATAATAAAACGGTCGCGCATTGAAAGAATCGCGTAATAATTGAAGTGTGGTCATATGTGTCATATGTGTAATATGCATAAATCGCATGCAGAATCAACATGTTGAGAGTCTTTCGCGATTCTTTATAAAATACTTTTCCTTCACGTTACAAACGTGTCTTTACATCTGTTGTTTTAGAGTTGATATTCTAACACAGCCTAACATTGTTAGGTGACATTAGTCGCGTGTGCGCAGCAACAGCATTGTTCGGACACAATGGTGTGTCGACAGCTCAACAGTTGTACGTGGTTGTACCTTGTACGGTCCCGAGTTCGCGTACGGAGCCCAATTCTGTTGTCTCCTACCACGCGACCCGAATTTTGAACAATGTCACTTCGACAATGACTTAAGACTTACGACACGTCCGATGTTGGCGTCTCGGCTGTTTGTGCACGTAATTAGCTGGAATTCCCTCTTTAAACTCTTTATGAGCCTTGTCAACAGCCTTAATTGATGTATGGGTATAATTAGGTTTCATTTTAATTTATGATTCGTTCGAGATTCATGTCCTAATGACTTTTATTATGTCGAATGCAATTTACTTACTTATTTTTTTATACGTTGGTTATATTTTGATCAGACGTTACAAACAAAAAAAATACAGCTAGTACCTAACTACTGGACAGTTTGTAGTTTTGCTCCGTGTAACCGTACTTACGGCTATAATTATATCTGTTATTTCGCATGTATGATTTGTTGACTATAATGACAAATAAATATTCTTTAATTTTTGCAACAATTTGTATATGTAAGTACCGTAAACTTATATCACTTAAGTGAACGTTTTAATCACAACCAGCGTTGCCAGACGTGCGATAATTATCGTAGATCCACGATAATTTGGAGGGGCATGGGATAAAAAATAATAATTAAGTATCGCACGATAATTTGTATAATTCGTCGACTTTCCACGATATTTTTTGTCAGTTCTACGATAATTTTGTGACAAACCTGGTTTAGCATCAGTCATTCAGTCATAGTTTGGAAATAACGAAATTTAAGGTACCACAGTCAGTCCTTTTTCTAGGTGATGAGCTTTTTTTTAGCTCGTGACGTTGGATGTTACCATATTTGGAGTGCCCAGTCGTATAAATTCTGTCTTTTTGAATGCGATAAAAACACGATAATTTTGCAGTAAATCTAGGATAGTTTTGACCTACGGATCTGGCAACACTGATCACAACACTCCTTTACGTAACATGAAAGTTAGTGGAGAGCCTACAAATTAATTTTAACATTATTAGCATTATATTATTATATTAAAATTTAAATTTATTTATCATCAAACTTTTAAAATTTGTGTAATAATCACTTGAAGATGATTAGATTAACATTTCTCGTGTTATCTTTAGAAGTTCTTTAAAGAACATAAAAAGTGTGTTAGTGTCAACATATTAAAGTCAAGAGTTATGGTAATTCGTCTTTTATGTCGTCGCTGAGGCTTCTTGACATAGTAAACTTGACCCGGATGCCTTTATAACCTGTTACTCTCGCTCTTTATCAGATAAATGTCGTAGTTTAATATTGCATGATTTATCAATAGGGATTGACCGCAACACCAATTATTATTCCAACACAGACACCAATTATTATTCCAACACAGTAAGTTGAATTTAGGGTAATATTTTTAGATATCACCTCAATATGAATAAATTTGATGGATATTAGTATAACAACCTTGCAATTTTAGACAAAACTTAACAGGTGTTTATTGCTTTTCCGTAAGTAGGTACATAGTTGTGTTACATTTCAATGTTCAAGTAATTCGTGTTCACTTTAGAAGTCAACATCGAAAATTAACGTTGTCAGCGATTCGTTTACAAACATTTTTCATCTAATTTGGCCCTTTTTTATAAAATAAGGAGGCAAACGAGCAGGCGGTTCACCTGATGGAGAGTAATCACCGCCGCCCATGGACACCCGCAAACCCAGAGGTTGCGATTCCTCTTGCGCGTTGTCGTCCTTTAAGAAAGGAATAGGGTTAAGGAAGGAATAGGAATTGTGAGGGGGGAGGGGCCTCCGGAAACCTCACTGGCCTTACGATACACAACAGCACCAAGTGCCATTATTTCACGCCGGATATTCGTGTATTACCCCGGGCGAGCCGGCCCAATGCGTGCTGCAACGCAGCGTGGCTCTACCACTCAGACTCTACCACCTTTTTTATGCTTTACGCATACCCGGGCCGGGTCCGTCGTCGGAGGTTCGCACTGGGTTATGAGGGACTTTCCCCAAACCCCCGCCTCCTCGTCCAAGCTCTGTGGCCTCGACGGGGATTCGGGAGGATGGCTGGATAGGTTAAAAAAGATTTGTCCTATTCAAAGTACTCATTGAATAAATACGATGGTACGATGGCAACTCTAGTGCCAAAGAAATAGGAGTGAGTGAGAGGGGGGATTTTCGGGGAAGATGGCCGCCACCCCGATAAGTTGTAACGTGTGTGCTCTATATTAAGTTGAATAAAGAAGTTTTTAAAAAGGTTTTCCCACTATTTTTTGCCTCCCAAACCCACATATTTTTACTTTGACTTTGGGGCCATACCCACTAAAACCACTGCTCTCTAGCAAGACCCGGGAGGGCCGAACCGAGAACACGGTCTATGAATCTTCTGCTTGATCGAATTTGGCCCTACCTGTCCCATGATGCCAGTCCCAAGTCCAATATTAAAAGTGACTTTGTCTTTTCCAGATGAAATGTTAGAAGGCGAGGGGGCGGGGTTGGCGGCGCGGGTCGCCGACCTCGAGCTGCGGTGCGCGCGGCAGGCCGAGGAGCTGCTGTGCCTCCGCTCCACCCTCGCCGATGCGCTAAGGAGGTTGAACGCGCTGGAGGGCCGGCCGGCGGTGCCCAGCGGCCAGAGGAACGGCGCTTATACAGGTAATAGTATGATCGCAGCCAAGAATCACACTCGCACTGCTGACTTTAAAGCATTCCGGAACTTCAGTCTTGCTCATGCGCTGATACAGGTAATAACTGACAGGATCGTAGCAAATGAAAAGCCAAGAAACACGCGCGCTGCTGACGCTTAGGCGCTGCAGAGGCTAAACGCGCTGGAGAGCCGTCTGGCGGTACCCAGCGACCAGAGGAACGGTGCTTACACAGGTAATAAGTCTGGTATGATCGTAGCCAAGAATCACACGCGCACTGCTGACTTTAAAGCATCCCGGAACTTCACTCTGCTCTTGCGCTGCGGCACCGGCCTGCGGTGCCAAGCGGCCAGAGGAACAGCGCTTACACAGGTAATGCGCCCACTAAGATAAGTGTGGATGGTGATAGCAAATGGAAAGCCAAGAATCACACTCACACTTCTGACTCTGAAGCGTCCCGTTGCTCCACCTTTTCTGATGCGCTGCGGAGGTTGAAAGCGCTGGAAGGCCGGTCGGCGTGACAATTTGTTTCTTCTAACTATTGGCTTGTTCTTGAAGGGTTTTTATAATTTGGTTTTGCTACATAGATTTTCGAATAATAATAATTTACGCTTATTAACATTGTTTAGCAAGGATACTTCATAGCACAGCGTTGATTTATAACTAATAAGATAACATGTAAATTTCGTGAAAGTGTGCTTATTTCTTCAGAATACAATTTATTTTCTTTAATGTATAATCTTCAAGTAGTAATTAAACGGGTATTTAAATTGGCTAGACTGATCGATGCCGCTTATTTACATGAAAGCTGGCATTTTGTGAAAGTAAATGGATATTATGGTTAATATCAAAAAGTTATTATAACTAAAGACGACACCGCGTAGTAAGTTTTTGCGCACTGAGTTGCGGCCCATGGGCTGCAACCTGCAACTGCAATGCAAACACCTGACAGTGACAACAAAGCCCCGCTCTAAGCTCCCACGCGTTGCCCGCTGTCTTCTGCTGAACACATTTTTTTATATGGAATAGCAGTTCTACTTGTACTAATACCTACGTAGTTTAGGTTGTTCAATTTACTTGCAATTAAACTTACTCAATCTTACAATCTTAAAAAGCGAATTTTTCCCTCTGAGACATGGTAGGCATTATGCGACTAGACGGTTGTTAATACGCATGAAATCGGACAGCCGCAGCCGCTGCATTTCCTCATAACGATCAGTGCGTCGACCACTGGGCGCCGAGGAAGTGGACCGGGGGCGCGGTGCAACCGGTTATCCTTTCTTTTGTGACTTTTTTTTACATTTAATTACATAAGTACCTACATATTTTTAGATATTTTAAGGTTTTTACTTTTTAAGTTATTAAGTTTTGTTTCATAATTAATGTATGTTGTTATATTTTCAGTTTTGTGTAAATAAAATAAGCGTTAATAAAACGCTAATATATATAAAAAACATTAATCTATGCCAAAAGTAGTTATGCAAAAAAAAGCTGTGCCTAAACGTTACGCCAAATTAATATCGTGCCTAACCATTAATATTAGGTTATGTAAAAGTATGCCTTGGCATACATACTTTTATTTTATCAAATGTCATAATTTCTCTTGATAAATTTTGACATTTAATTAAATCCGAAAAAATTGGCAACAGTTAACTAATTAGTATTTCCAATTAAGCTTCCCTACATCCAAATTAACTCCAATTTAATTGCCTTAATTATTCCGGCGGCTTGTTTTTCATCTCAATTGATTGATTCCGTGCTTCGGAAGGCCGTCGGCCGTTTGATCCCGGATCGTCGTAAGATGGCAGTCGTTAAAACCTACTATTCCGCATTGGGCCAGCGTTTCACGGTAGTGTATATATTCTCTGCCAGCGTGGTGGATTCTTATCTTACCTTAGTGGGGCCTGCAGCGGTCTCCGACTCGCAGCAGCACGTCGACCCATTGGGATCTTTTGTGCAACCCCGTCCTATCACTATGTTTCCTCAGTGAACATGACTGCCATAAGCTTGGCAATGTCTTTGAGGGCGAAAAGCCTAAAATCGCGTGATGGGCTATGACTCAATGTCCTCCGTTGTGATGATGGTTGATTAACAACGGTCTGTGTGTAATTGACACAATGAACTGGTTGCAATTAAAAACAACATCGACATTTTTTCCATGAGAATACATGAATTTAAAACGAATGTCAAGAAAATTCTCGACTCGGCATCTCCCACTTATTAAGAAAACTTTATAAAGTTGTCAACATCAACCTAGAATAAGTTTTCAATTTATTTTTTTATTATTTACTATTCTATGTATAATATATATATATATATAATTAGTTTGTGATTGGATATAGTTTTAGATAAGGTAAACTTTAACATAGGCGCTTAATATTAGTCGTGTTGTGTAGGTACACATGTTTTAGATAGGAATTTATGTAGCTCTTATACAATTTATCATGCTTTTTTGTTATTTTTTATATTTTTCTGTTTTGTGTACATTATAAATAAATAAATTAGGCCGTTTGAGTGTTGCCATAGAGTTGCCAATTAAGCCGTGTGTAGCGCTCACTAAAAGAATAAGTACTACCGTCCCTTCTCTTCCCTTGGTGTCGTAAAAGGCGACTAACGGACTAAGGGCTGCACACACATCCAACTGCATAGAGCGGCGATAGGCTCACCACTTATCACGCTGATCACATGTGCAGTTATAATTTGGTGTGCTGCTTCTGCGGTCCTCATTGCCTAGTCTCCAACTAACCCTTTGGGGATAACAAACCCCTCAAACCCCAAGCGGTCGCATGAGACCGCACCTACAAAAACACACTTGACTTTGTACCGTGTTTTCATATACTTACAGACTACTTTAGTATGAACAAGTTTGGTTATTCCGGTTCTGTGGTTCATCTTATGTATTGTTATCGAAAAATATCGCTTAGTCTATGTTTGATTCTGTCAAATTTGACGTTGACAGTTACTGTCAAAAAAGTGTCAAAAAAATCCAAGACTGAGGGGTTGTATGTTTGCGTGTAATTGCAGGCTCGTCGGGGACCCCCAGCCGAGAGCTGCGCCTGCGCCAGCCCGCGTACCGGGAGACGGCAAAGCGGACGGCCAGCTACGGCTCCTCGGCGTCATCGCTGCCGCAGAGGTTTGTAGGCTTTATAACTATTACTATAGATTAAATATGGAATTACTTTCTAAGCTGTGTGGTGGTGCGAGTATAAATATATACATGGTGTTCCAAGATATTTATTTATTTATTTGAAACAACAAAACTTAATACTACCATTACAGAAAAAAAAATCCAATGCGATAGTACAAGCACTTATAAAACTTTCTAACCTAACCTATTTACAAACGAATATTTTTTATTTATCTATTTACAAACTTACTACTTTACTTTACTTACTTTTTAGCTACTTCTCTAACAAAGAACAAACAATGTGAACAGAAAAAATCACAGATAGAACCCGTATTGAAAATCGCGGAACATACATGAGGGTGATTTGGGTGCCCCTAGGGCTGCTCTACCTCGGGGCTTCCGCTTGACCATCTATCTTGGGAGACCCTGTATAAAGTTGACGAGGGAGACGAGATGAGGCGACCTACGTGGTCGAGTGGTTAGCTCGCCGGTTTTGGCGTCGCCATCTGATGTGTCGGGTTCAATTCCCGATCGGATCAAATTGAAAAGAAACTGTTTTTCTAAATTGAGTTCGGGTCTGAGTTAGTTATGTATGTTTATCTACATATACATACATGTAATCACGACTTTTATTCCCGAAGGGTTAGTCAGAGACTAGGCAATGAGGACAGCAAAAGCAGTTAGTTCTCTACCATAGTCCACTTTTCACTAAATAGCGACTGCACATGTGCTTAGCGTGACAGGTGGTGAGCCCATCGCTACTCTATACTGTTGGATGTATGTGAAGTCTTTAGTCCATTAGTCGCATTTTACGACACCCATGGGAAGAAAGGGGGTGGTAGTATTCTATTACCGCTACGTGACACGGTTAATGTCTATCCGTTTTCTAGTAAAAACAAGTTTGTCGCTAAAAAACTTGGATTAGAGCCACCGCACACATATACTTCTGGCATCGGCGATCGGCGTATTTGCGACTAGCATCGCGTTTTGGCGACTCTCTGTGTTCGATTGCAGTACCGCAATCGTGTGTGTAGCGTCTAAATCGCCGATCGCCGCTGCTAAAAGTAGCAAGTCTGCTCTGGCCCTTAGATATTTGGTGTGAGCGTTGCAACTATAAATTATATTTATATATTTACCTTTCCCGCCGGTTGTTGCAGACGCGGCCCCCAGCATCAGTCCACGGGCTCGCTGCAGTCCGACTCGCCCGCGTCGTCGTCGTCGCTGTCCCCCGCGCCGTCACCGTCGCCGCGCGCCACGCCCGCGCCGCCCGCGCACGCGCACCCCGCGCACGCAGCACACCCCGCGCACGCAGCGCAGCCATATAGGTACACTACTAGCACAGTATAATAGAAGCCATTAGGGTCGAAACTACGTTAAGAGGGTTTACGGTTTCCCATACAAGCTTCCAAGTCGACATTTTTAACAACCAATAAGCCAATTTTAATGAAACTTGGCATGCTTAAGCAAAATACATGGATCTAAATAGTTTGTTGAAAACATTTTTAAAAAAGGTTTGTTTATCTGAGTTATTGCGATTTAAAGTCCACTATGGAAAGTTTAAAATCGCATTAACTCAGTTATTTAAACGTTTTTTAAAAATGTTTTTAACAAACTATTTAGATCTGTGTATGTTATTTTAGCATGCAAAGTTTCATTGAAATTGGCTTAATGGTTTTTAAAAATTTCGACTTGGACGTTTGTATGGGAAACCGAAATGCGAAAACCCTCTTTAAGCGGGTCCATTCACTATAATAATACTATAAGGTCCCGTCGCGTACTTTTCTGTGAACCCAAGCAGGTACCCGTTTAACGTAGTTTTGACTCTTAGCGTGGAAAATTGCGAAAATACTTCTACATTTTATTTTATCTTTCCTATAAAATACCTATACTACACGCAATCGATTCCATCCACATCACCTTGATGGATGGCGGTCTACTGCTGTGCGTTTTTCACGTAATTTTTTACCACGAACTACAGTGCTGTGGAACTAGCGCTCAGCGGCGGTCCGTCCGGACCGTTACGACCACGGTGCAATATTTGCTCCGTGGTTACGACTTAGAGATCTTCAAGAAACGAGCCTATTACTTCCATAAAGGCCGGCAATAGATCTGCGATTCTTCTGGTGTTGTGGGTTTCTATGAGCGGCGGTGATTGCGATAACGATTGTGGTAACGAGCGCACCCATTCATGACAGCCTGCATAAATGCCGTATGACGCCCCGCTTAAAAGACCCGGGACTGTAGGAGCTGGGAAACACATGCGCCGGCAAAGAATTCCAAAGCCGAATGGTCTTACAGAAGAACGACTTGCCAATTTTTTTGGTACGAGTACTGAGATGGGAACAATACTCCATACTCGATCGCACCTGAGTCTTGTACAGCAAACAGCGCTGCTCGGGAGTGAAAAACCGCCTCACCTTATTGAGAATACCCAACTTCCGGGAGGCAGTTAAAATAGCACTCTCGATGTAGCATTTTGGATTCAGTTCCCGGCCGATGTTCATGCCAGGAATGCAGAGGTTCACCGAAATGGGTAACGAAGAGTTCTGAAGAGAGGGAGGAGTAAAGAATGGAGTTACCTTGGACGAGAATGCACAAACCTGGGTTTTGCTAGCATTAAACTCGACCAGGTTTTTAGATCCCCGAGAGTCAGGTTCAGTTTGGCAACCAGCTCTTGCCTTTTCACCATGATATTGGCTTGCTTTGCCGCAGGATGTCCCAAGTACCGCTCATGCACCATACTGTCATCCTCTCCTCCTATCTCCTCCTCAGTAAGACCATTCGGCTTTGGAATTCTTTGCCGGCGCATGTGTTTCCCAGTTCCTACAGTCCCGGGTCTTTTAAGCGGGGCGTGAAACGGCATTTATGCAGGCCGTCATGAATGGGAGCGCTTGTTATCGTGCTTATTCCACGGTGGGGAGCGCTCTCATTATTCTGGACTGCATCGGCTGCTTACCATCAGGCAGGATGCAGTCACTATGACGAGTCATAATAGAAAAAAAAATCCGCATAAGAATGAATATTTCCCAAGGACAACATGTCATTAATATGCAGAAGAAATAGAGTAGGTAAGAGCACAGAACCCTACGGCACTCCGGCATTGACTTTGAAGAACGCAGAGGAACTACCCTCACAAAGGACACGAATCCTCCGCTCTTCTATAGAAAGTCTGCAAGTCCTTCTAATATAAAAATGTGAAGATTTTGAGTTCAACGTTTGGCCTTATCGTTACTCGCTACGTCTCTAACCATCAGGTGAGATGAAGACCTACCGCTTTTCTGACTGACGGCGTTTATATGATACGTGTATGTTATTGTAACCCAGCGTTTAATATGTATACTGTTTGACACCAGGAATAGTTCCACCACCCACGTAGCTGCCACCTAGACAAACCAACATCATCATCACCTATAAACGTCCCACTGCTGGGCACAGGCCTCCCACGAAAACAATAGCACGTGGGGATATTGGGCCATAACCCACCACGCTGGCCCAGTGCGGGTTGGTGAGTTTTAACAACTGTCATCTTACGACAACAACCGGGACCAACCCGAAGCACGGAGACCTACATTTTGACTAAAATCTCTATTCTTTTATAGTACAAAAGCATTTGATAATGAGGTCTCTCATATTGTGGTAAATGTTTTAGTCCATTAAAGTAAACTGAAGACTCTGAATGAGGCAGTTAGTATTTTAATAGGTTAATAGTTATGCTTTTTGCTGTTGAAGTCAATACCTAGTAGGTACAAAGATTAAGCAATAATTATATCGTTTTTAGGGTTCCGTACCCAAATGGTAAAATCGTTACCCTATTACTAAGACTCTACTATCCGTCTATCCGTCTGTCTGTCACCAGGCTGTATCTCATGAACCGTGATAGCTAGACAGTTAAAATTTTCACACATGATGTATTTATGTTGCCGCTGTAACAACAAATACTAAAAACAATAAAATAAACATTTAAAGGGGCTCCCATACAACAAACGTGATTTTTGCCGTTTTTTGCTCGATAAATGGTACGGAACCCTTCAAACGCGAATCCGACTCGAGCTTGGCCGGTTCTTTTATCATATTAAGTTCTTATAACATATTTACTTAAAATCTGTTGGAATTAAAATGCAATTTAAAAAAGTTGACTGTCTCAGTTGGTATTCGAACCCACGACCTTCTGACATCCGTTCGACTGGGATTTAAAATTAGAAAAACATGTTCTTGCAGCCCTATTAAGGAAATCTCTAGTAAATCTGTGAACTTACCTTGAATACAATATTTCATCATTAGTCTCAAACTAAGTGCATACATAATTACTTATTATGTCTTATATCTGCTCAGGAATTTTCCTTAAACGGGTGTACAGAATTGTCGCTGACCTCAGTAAGTTACATAACAAGAGAAAATCTGCGGCCCTACTCCGCCGAATGGAAAATCCTACAGGAAAACCTGTTTTGGTAGCTCTTGCCGGACTTTTCCAGTAAGAGCTACCAAGCCGACGAAGAAAGAGACGACCTCCGTTATCGAGTGGTTAGTACGCCGGGTCTGGCGTCGCGCTATATCTAAGGTCCCTATCCCGGGTTCAATTCCCGGTCGGGTCAATTTAGAGAAAACTGTTTTTCTAAATTTATTTCGAGTCTGGGTGTTTTTCTATGTTTATGTATATTTATCCGTTATCTTACCATATTAACTATTAACATATTAATTGGTGTAAGCGTACACAAATTTTATTTTATTGTATTTATTTTATTTTATTAGTAAGCCAAGACAGCCGTGTGTAGCGGCTCACTAAAATAACTACCAACCCCTCTCTTCCCTTGAATGTCGTAAAAGGCGACTAACTGCACATACATCCAACACCATCGAGCGGCGATGGGCTCACCACTTCACCAGTTACCTATCACGCTGAGTACAGTCACGAGCAAACATAGGTAAACAATTGTAACTCTAAACACAAAGGTATAAGAGTCAAAGTGTTTACATATTGGTGCTAGTGACTGTACATGTGCAATTGCAATTTGTTGAAACGTGGACAGTCGCAGTGAACTGCTTAAGCGGTTCCCATGGCGTAGTCTCTCTGTCTAACCCTTCGGGGGTAATAGTCGTGAACCTATGTAGGTATGTAGTTTTGTGTGTTGGTAAATGTGGAGCAGTGTCCAAGTCAAATACTTATTGTATGCTATCAATCTTACGACCTCCTTGGTCGAGTGGTTTGTACACCGGTTTTCATGGTGTCGCCATCTCTGAGGTCCCGGATTCGATCCCCGGTCGGGTCAATTTAGAACTTATTGTTTTCTAAATTGTCTCGGGTCTTGGTGTTTTCTATTATAATAAGTATGTATTTAAGTACTTTATGTATGTTTATCCGTTGTCTAGTAACCATTTAACGAGTTTCATAACGAAGCTTCTCTTGGGCTAGATAATTGGTGTGAGTGTAGGAAAGTTTATTTATTTATTTATTTAATCTCAGCTGTTATTTATTAACTATTATTTATTTAACCGTGTCGCGTAAGGGTGAAAGAATACTACCACCCCCTCTATTCCCTTGGGAGTCGTGAAAGGCGACTAACGGACTAAAGACTGCACATACTTTCTACAGCGTAGAGTGGCGATGGGCTCACCACCTGTCACGCTAAGCACATGTCCAGTCGCTATTTGGTGAAAGGTGGACTACGGTGAAGACTGCTCTTGCTGTCCTTATCGCCTAGTCTCTGACCACAGACTACTTCTGTGTCTCTGACTAACCCTTCAGGGCGGGGATAATAGTCGTGATTATATGTATGTATGTTATTTATTTATTTATTTAGTGTTTGTGCGTAGTTAGTTACGCTACAATGCCTTGTTAGTCAGCTTAATCGTTGGCAAGCTAACTGTCACAAGTTGTTAGACTCTTCAGTATTATGTCACGGTTTTTTTAAGATTGTTACTTCCATGTTTTGCTTTAACACTTACCAGAAAGAAGGTACAGATATCGTTAAATTGATCGAAGCGGCACATGAGCAAATATATATTTGAGCCCAGTCATGGGACATGAGCAAATATGTATTTTGAGCCCAGCCACTTATAATAGGCATCCCACTGGTGAGATGAAGACTTCTCTTTAGAATAACATACCACATAAGGAGATTCGACCAAATCATGGCGCTAGAGCAAACGTGCTTTCTTCTACTAATAAGATTACTTCTACCAATTTAATGCTACCAGCAATTGACAAGAATCGTTTTCACATCAGCTGTCCGACCTCGTTGATCACGAGTTTACTTGCCTTAACCCAGTGGCGTGCCTAGGGCTTCAGATTGGGGCAAGCCACGAAACCTGAAGTTCCTAATCTTGCTACCTAGGTACAATGTTGGTGCCCATTTGTGACACTAGCCACAGTTTTTACTCAAATCGTCATAGGCCGTGGCATTCCAAACGTTCTTGTCGTTGGTAAAACCTTCTATTACATCTTGAATGTGATTTTTGAGAGAAATTTTTAAAAGAAAACATTACTGCGGCCAATTTAGGCGTTCTTTATCTCAGAAACAAAAATACATTAACAGTATTTACTTATTGAATAGTGTAGAATAGCTATTGGCATAGTACGTAGCGGCCTCGCTTTTTGTAAATTTCGCTTAATTTTTATTTAAACTCAAAATTGCAGAGAAAGATTTTCATAAATTGCGCGAGGGCATTTTTTTGAGCTCCTGGATTGAACTACTGTTCTAAACAAATGAAATAAAAAATGAAACAAAACCAAAAAAACTTCGGAAATCGCGTTAAGTTAACTGTGAATTTCTCTTATCTACGATAATATTATTGAGTAAAATTTATACCCGAATAATTGTTACTTCATGAGGAATAAAAATGTTATAATGAATTTATTATCCTATTTCGATGAAAACTATAAATACAACTAAGTAAGTACAAAATTACAACAAAATGCGATGCGCCGGCCGTCCAAACTCAGCTTATTCTCGCAGAGTGGAGATTCGTAATATTAAGCATGCATTTATTCTTTGACTATTTAAATGTCTAGACGGAGCATTGCGGTACAAACGCTTCTCAAAATCCGCCCGGTTTTTGTATTGAATTTGAAGTGTGCGTGACAGCCGCGTATCTGACACTAGCGCGAATGGTTGCCAGCGAATGCCTTATTTCCGATAAAGTAGGGAAAAATAATTATGCACAATATAATTTTAAAATGATTCATAACAAAACATAACTTTTTAAATTAGGTATGTCTATCGTATAAGTAGGTATAACGCATAAAAGAAGCTGGTGTGTTTACAAAAAATGAATGATTGAAGGCGAGGGCCAGTAGGTACAATAAAATAATGCGCTAATGGAAGCCTGCGTGCGTGTGATATGTTTGTAATAGAGACGAAATAGAAGCAACAGGCAAGATTATTTACATTTAATACTTAATCAAAATTGAATTAGAAATTTAAATATTTTAAATTAAAATCAAAACAATGAACGGCGTTCTCTTTGTATTTGTTTCGTTTGGATGTTACATCATTTTTCATGTTTTCTAATTTCTTATTATATTAAAACCTTGTAGTTAAATATTTCGACAACGACTTCTTTCTACAGGATCAGTTGGAAATCTGAAAATTAAAATGTTTGCTATGTGGTCGAACAGTTGTAAAGGTTACATAATGTAATGACTGCTCATAAATATCCGTGTCCAATAGTTTACCTACATGAGACGAGAAATATTGACCTTTTAGGGGACGTGGAGATAGCACGTGGGAATATTGGGCCATAACCCACCACGCTGGCCCAATGCGTGTTGGTGGGTTTTAACAACTGTCATCTTACGACAACAAACGGGACCAACGGCTTAACGTGCCTTTCGAAGCACGGAGGAGCTCGAGATCTTTTAAATTTGGTCACCCATCCAGTGACCCGGCATTGCGAAAGTTGCTTAGCGGGCAAGATCACAAGCCGAACGTGCTAGACGATGCGCCGTCGAGCTCTGAAGCATTCATACTACCATCCTACATACATATACTTAAACACACACTTCTTACATAAATACTAACGTACATTCCATTTCAAACATAATATTTTTTTTATTCGTTTCGAATATCGATACGAA
Organism: Scoparia ambigualis; assembly: GCA_963921215.1. NCBI lineage: Eukaryota > Metazoa > Arthropoda > Insecta > Lepidoptera > Crambidae > Scoparia > Scoparia ambigualis. Next base: position 2,587,454 of record OY992518.1, on the reverse strand, counting down.
ACCATACCACAATAACAATTTATAATAATAGTATTATAAAATATTACAGTAGGTATTATATTCTTTCTCGTTTTAGAACGGAACCTATAATCCAGCCAAATTCGATGACGAATGTTTGTAAACAGATTACTGTTATACCTAGTTGCAGTAGGATTTTACTTTTTCTTGAGAGACATTCACAAGAAAACAGTTAACTATTGTGTCTTTCTTTCAAAAAGCAGTAAAAATCCTAGTGAAACTAGACATTTGCACAAATGACAGTAATATGTTTACAAACATTCGGCATCGAATAGGAACCGTGGCATTTATTCACGCTCCTAAAAATCAGACATCAGTTTAAAAAAAAAACTTTGAAAGCGTTCCAATAATAATTATATTTAATGTATTTACTTTATTTACAACAAGACCATGTATAAATTACTAACTTACAAGACTGAGTATTTTTTATCATACTTATTATATTTAAACCTCCTTTTATATTCTGCCACCAATAATGGGAATTCTACATTTTGATACCAGCAACACTACGCATACATGGCCGTTAATAAAACAATAATTTTCTTAAACTTAAAAAACTTAAAATTTTCATTAAAATTTATCGATACTTACGGATGAAACGTGACTTTCTTTTTCGAAAAAAAAATTCTTTTGTAGTTTCGACAGAATTTCACTGAGCAAACGGTCATTTTGCGAACAATTTCACCGAAACGCGAGAGGTAAACACTGATTGACGGCACAATGACACTGACCACCAGGATTGCGCGATAGGCCAATTTTGGCCTATAAATTTTTCTACGTTTTTTTACGGCCAGGTTCTATCTAGACATGTATATAATCAAAGGCATTTATTATCCTATTTCGATAAAAACGATAAATACAACTGGAAAATTATTACAAAATGCGAAAATGGGCATTTTGCGCGGGAATCACAGTCGATATGTAGCCCTCTACACTTAATTTATTAATTATTAAGTACTTAATTATTTGAATGGAAGCAACCAACAATCCAAAGAGTTTTATAATTAATGCCCTAGATGACTTTTAATAGTTTGCGAAATACATAAATCATGTGTGATGTTCAAAGAATTTATTTACCTCTGCCTTTCGTATGCCAATCATCAACACGTTTAAGTACACATTTGTTTGCAACACATCACATGCCCAACACATCTAAGTTCGTCATAGAGACCAAAAAGCGACGAACTGAACTCGGAACACATTTTTTTATCACAAATTACGAAAACACTTGTTACTTAAAAACAATCGCGCAAACAAAGTGAAGTGTGACAATAACAAAGAATAAAAAAAGGCTGGCTGCTGCCTGTGGCTGCTGCACAGCACAATCGCGTATTAACGCTCGCCTCTGATTGGTTCGCCCGAGCTCGAGCTGTCGTCGGTCGCCTCTGATTGGTTCGCCCGCGTTTAAGTTGCACGTGATTCGGTAGAAATAAAGCCTGATTTGGAGAAGGCCTTACTTGCGAACTTCATAACGCAAGCTGGCTTTGACGAAGAGTATGAATTTCTCATAGAATCTATACATCTTACGCAGTATTACGTTTATAGAGTAGCAATTTTGTTAAAGTTAGAAGACAGCGGATATACTTTAAATCCGAAGCCCGGTTGCAAGCCAACTTGTGCGAGAGAGATGTAAAGCGTCGCACGATTTATAAGCAGCTTTATGCGATTTGTTTGGTGATTCTTAATATGAGAAACTTATAAAATTCATAATTTGAATGCTGATGAAAGAAAACTAACAATGGTAAAAAATATTAAGTGATTTTAATAATTACGTTTTACCAGTAGTGATATTGAGTTTTTGTTAGGGCAAGCCGGGCTTTTCGGCTTGTATGAAGGTACCGCCACTGCCTTAACCCATCTCTTTCCGTAATACCAGACACAATAGAAAGTCTATTGTCTATGGCACGAGAATATGTCATGCGGTAATTAAAAAGTTAACCCTTTACTGTTAATTGCAATATAATTGCCAGCTTAATTTAAACCTTACTACATTGTAATAAGGTTGAAAACTAATTAACAGTGCGGAGCTCGGTGGCGCAGCAGCTAAGACGTTCGGTTTGCGATAGATAGATAGATAAAACGCTTTATTGCACACACAAATATACAGAAAACATAAAATGAGCATATTAAAACTAATGTAGCCAAAGGCGGCCTTATCGCTTAAAGCGATCTCTCCCAGACAACCTTTGAGGTATAGGACAACGGAAAAAGAGCGACAAGCAGTGCATCAGAAACAAGCAAATATGAAATTAAAAACTAAAATTCAAATACTAAGCAAGTTAAGCAACTCGCAATGCCGGATCACCGAATCAATGACCAAATTAAAAACATCTCGAGCTCCTCTGTAGGTCCCGGTTGTAGTCGTAGCTAACTGTGGTAACTAACCCGCATTGGGCCAGCGTGGTGGGTCATGGTCCAATCTCTCCATGTGCTGTTGGTCCATATGAGATGGCCTGTGCCCGTCAGTGGGACGTTTATAAGTTGACGATGAACATTTTTTTGCTATGCCGTCCAAAGATCGTGACATGATCCCAATTCCCCTAAGCCAGTAGTAGTCCGGTCCGCTACAGCGCGTGTGTGTTCCATTGAGGATAACTAGATACGACACTGTAAAACAAGTTTTCGCTCACTGAGTTGCGTTGCGGCCCATGGGTTGCAAACTCCTGACAACAAAGCCTCGCCACCTGCACCCCGCCCATCGATTAGCTGAGAGCATACCTAGTAATAATAACTCAACTGTAGCCAGTAGTCGCCGCTGCAGCGCCTGTGTGTTCCATTGCGGTATTATAACTAGACACCACACTGCAAAACCCATTTTTGCCACCTGCCGCACGTCCGCTGTCATCTAAGCCCATTTTTTGTATAGAATAGCTGCTAATAATAGCTCAATGGTAGACAGTAGTCCCCTATGCTCTAGTAACAATACCTCAACGGTAGTCAGTAGTCCCCGCTACAGCGCAGTGTGTGTCCAGATCCCGCAACAACTCGACGTCCAGCAACCAGAGCGCGTCGCCCGCCAACCTCACCAAGCGCTGGAGCAGCACCGGCGACTTCAACGCGCAGGGGCTCATCTCCTCAACCAGGTCAGTGAGCTAACAGCTTCTGCTACAAACATGTCACCGTAACATTGTAAATACCGTTACATTAATATATAAACAAAAAGGAATTAAAGTTTTTTTTTTCATTTTTAATAAAATAATTCATAATGTGAATTTTAATTGGATAGTCTTTGAGTATGTAATTTATTTTTGGATCGCATTGTAATTGTTTGACACATTTGGTATTCTTAAATGAGTAAGAGAATACCAAATGTGTCAAACAATTACAATGCGATCCAATTGCGATTCAATTATGCCATTCGTAAATTAGCAGACTTGGGCCCCTGTTGTCTTGGCGCCTGGACTCGAAGCGAAAATGGCTTTACCCCAGGTGGAGAGGAGTAATCTACCGTGCAACGTATATAAAAAAGTATGTAACTGTCTGTCCAAAAATGGTGATCCCTATTAACGCATTATTTTTTGATAGATTATAATCTGTTTGGTTGAACTTCATTATTTTCCCCTCACCGCACCCGGCCGCCGCCATTTTCGGATGTTATTTTACATACCTATCACGCATTATTTTTCGATATAATCCATCGAAAAATGCGTTAACTTGCGGGCAGAATGTTAAGGATCACAACTTTTCGTCAGTATTGTAAACTGATAGGTAATAATGTAACGGTACTTATTTACAATTTTATGGTGACATACTCTTCGTCCTAAGCCAGGTACACACGGCGGCGTCAGATCAACCTACCCAGAACTGTCAAATTTCTACAATCAATTTTGAACTTTATTCTTTGGTTCTAAGGATGAATATTCATTAGAGAAATTTGACAGTTTAGAGTAGGTTGATCTGACGCTGTGTGTGCAAATTATGTGCAACACAACATGCAATACAACATTTTCTATAATATTTTTTTATGTGTTCGCGATAATACATTTTTATGTGTTCGCGAGAGCGCTGCGCGCTCGCTACGTGCGTTCGTAGTGCGCTCGTTTATTTGCGCCGATTGTCAGTTTTTCGACGAACGCTTTGAGTACCTACGCATAGTGTAATTTAGATGGTTATTCACGACAGTTCCAAATAAATAAATGATATTTATTTATTATTCATTAATTTATATATTTCATGTTTTTAAGTTTATTTAATTAGCACGCTTGAAGCATGGCGTGCGCGCTGAAGACTGCTAGGAAAGGACGTTCGAAGTTGAAGCGAGTATTGAATTGAGTGTTGCGTTGCAATTACGGTCCGCCCGATGGTAAGCGTATCCGTACACCAATAAACGCTTCAACCGCTTCAACAGCCATCCGTATGCCAATAAACGCTTCTACATTGGATCTGCAAAATACATTACCAACCTAGTCCCGTCTCATGTAAATGCTATACAGAAGAGTTTATTACATTGAAAATTATGGTATCATGTTAGATGTAAGGTAGGTACGTGTTTCATTATAAACTGTTTTGTTTTTAGTAAATATTTACATGTGTTAGTTCAAAATTCGTTACGCTATAGCAGCTGTGTACATTGTTCTATCTTATCTATGTTCCGTCTGCCGCTACTTTATATTTTAGTTTCTAATGTTGCGTTTTTTTCTTTATTTCCCTATAGATTTACAACCACAAAGTCGTTGCTAAATTTGTATTCTAAGCCGTCACAAAATGGGCCTAATTTGAAGCACGGGTAAGTGAAATACGGTATATGAGGTGGTGGGTTTGCTTTGGTTGGTTTTTGGTCATGGCCTTTTTGGTATCTTTTCACGACGCTATTTGTTGGTTTTGGGTTATCACTGGTTTGAACTCGCTTTAGACACACAACACTTAACTTCTGTTCACATGAAAATAAGGTTAGGTATTGAAAATTGATTATCTTCCATTATTTAACATAACTAGGTAAGTAAATATAAATTCTAAAAATGTTTTTATAAATTCCAGTTAGTTTTAAAATTAAAATAAAATTCTTCCACGCACGTTGAGAAGATCTTAATGTTTTAAGTTTCCCTTTAGGCTTTCTGGTGTGTTCTTTTATTAATAAACAAATCAAAAAACTGTTCTTTAATTGTATTTCCCAACCATATTTTTTCTATGTTTATGTATATTTGTCCGTTATCTTACCAGATTAATGAGTTTCAAAATAATACTCATCTTGGTCTAGATAATTGGTGTGAGCGTAAACAAATTTAATATTTAATTTAATTAATTAATATTAAAATAGTGAAACCTTTCATAATATTATTTTACCGTAATCTTTCATCCACGTGTGGGAGGCCTGTGCCCAGCAGTGGGACATTTTTAGGCTGATGATGATGATGATAATGATGATAATAATAATAATAATTTTCCCCCATTTCCATGTTACTTTACTTATGTTGTTCATTAGGTGCCAAATATCATTAAGTCCATCAAAGAGTTTCTGCACAGTTGGCTTTTTATTTTTTGGAGATTTTAGACACACAGAATAAATAACTGATTTTAGCATCTCACATTTTGGATTAAGCCTACTGGCTTGTACAGTAGGCTTAATGTAAAATTTGGACATTTTAGCTACAGCACAGTAGGTACTGTCATACAAATAAATTCAGTATTTTTGGCATAACGATTGAACATGAGGAACGCTAATTAAAAAAAAGTTTTGTTATCTACAGCAAACATCAAGAATATAAGTTAAAAAAAATATATTTCTACCTTTATCAGTTAAATAACATAGATATACTTAGCAATACTTCGATGTTCTTTTTCCTTTATGTTTGATAATAACATCGTTACAATTACTGTAAAAATTAAATATGAGTGCAAAGTTTCCATGAACAATAAAAATCAGGTTTAATTAAATTAGTTTGCGTGGCAAACGTTATTTTTATTCTACAATAGAACTGCATTTAGTTGACATCAATTGCGCCAAAGATTATTATCTGTCCGACCTTTTGCCACAAAAGAGTTGGTTTTACGTGATCTGCATCTAGTTATAGCCCGTGGTAATACAGACCCGATATACGCGAGGCGTTGGTAACCCATCGACCCGCAATAGGCCAGCAGCGTGGGGGGTATGATGATGGCCTCTCTCCCCATGCGATGTTGTCCCTGTGTAGTGTTCGCGTAAACCTTAATGTAACCTGCTTTGAGAATCGAACCTGGAACTTCTCAGACTTCTACACCACAAATTCCGTAACAAAAACATGGATGTGACCTATTATTAGAATCAAGTAGGACATGGTAATCGTTTTTTTACTAGTAAAGTACATAGCATAGTTAGGTATACTGTGCCTACGTACATTAGTGTTAGTGATTACAATGTAACATGTGTACCTATGCAGGTACTAACTCCGGCTGAGTGACATTCAATGGGTCTAGTTGTATAATGGACAATTACGAGTGTCATTAGCTATAGCTTTGTACTGGACAAAAAATGAGGTTACTTGTATTACTTTTTTTTTTTTTTTTACTAGGTATGGGTTTGCTCTTGATCCCAATCAAGCCCAGGGGCTAAGACAGGATCTATGATGGTGCGAGTTTACCCAGAAGGTGCCTATTTACTCTTACTTTGAAGATGGACGGGTTATATGTACTCGGAAACACAGACGCAGGGAGGGAGTTCCACTCCTTTGCTGTACGCAGTATAAAGGATGTTGAGTAACGCTTTGTGCGACATTTAGGAATATCCACCAAGAAAGGGTGGTAGCCCGCAGTGCGCCTGGATGTCCGATGGAAGAAGGGGGATGGCGGTATGAGCTCATGCAGCTCCAGAGCACACTCTCCGAAGTACAGTCTGTAAAAGACCGACAGACAGGCAACTTTGCGGCGGTGAGCTAGGGTGTGAAATTTCCTCTTCACTAGTTCTTTGTCGCCAATTAGCCTCTCAGCTCTGCGTTGAATCGTGTCCAGTGCAGCTAGTTGGTATTTAGCTGAGCCGTCCCACAGGTGACTGCAATATTCCATGCAAGATCGGACTTGAGCTTTATAGAGAGTTAAAAGCTGTCCCGGCATGAAATATCGCTTGACTCTATTTAAGACGCCCAGCTTTTTAGCTGCAGTTTGTGCCTTGGACTCGATGCTGGTGCCGAAGTTGAGGTCTGAAGACAACTCCATGCCCAGAAGGACGAGACTATCGGTAACAGGCACAGATGCACCCCGAAAAGTAGGAGTCAGGTTAAAGGGACTCCTTTTAGCGGTGAATAAACACGCTTGCGTTTTTGTTTTTTACTATTACTATTATATAGCTGTGTCATCTTGAGGCCACTAACAAATATTACAGGTTTCGAGGTAGTAAATAAGTACCAAAGTGATGTAGTACTTATTGTTTAAAAAAAATACCTACCGTGACTAAAATCGCTGTCTAACAATAAACCATGCATAATGATCATTTTTATAAAAGTTCTGAGAACAGAATAGGTAATACTTTTGTTGGTCATACTATATCGTCCTTGGTCATACCAACCAAATCCAGTGGATAAAATATCAACCGAAGTTAGTATACATTCATATTAAGTACTTTTTTTATAACACTTGGCGGAAAACAAAAATACGGCTCGCCTGTTAAAATGTTTGGTTGGTGGTAGGGCTGTTAAGTCCGCCTGGCTAGCTACCACCATCTTATCTAAGTCTGTCGCCATAACAACAATGTTTATAGCATTGTTGTGTTCCGTACAGTTTGAGATAAGATAGCCAGTTCCTCAGTGGTTGAGGATTCCGGGTGAAGCGCGCTTCCACCTTCGGCCTTATCGTCACTTTCCATCAGGTGAGATGAAGGCCAAGCGCTTACCCGTTGTAGAATAAAAAAAAAATGCGGTTACCATAGCTTAAAGTACTCAGACTTAAAGATTTAATACCGTTTTTAATTCACGCGGATTGTCTCCGAAATAAATTAGTAAAGAAGTCCTGTGTCTTCATCTTCCTTTATTTGGAGGCTCTTGTGAATCGCATTTGTTGTACTAAAATGACACTGTGCATCGGCTTCCGTTAAACTATTAACTAAGATATTCATGAGAACATCTCTAAACGTAGGCGTTACTTGCTTGACCTTTGTTGCCTAATACAGTGCCCGGTAGTGTTCGATTCAAAACTTGCAGCAAAAACTCTAACCGTGCAATTCTCGTCACTTCCACTGAATGCGTACCGTCACCAAGTCAACATTCATTTGAGACTAAAGATGACTCAAAACACTTCACGACATAATATACCTAGTACGTAATTCTTCTTATAACCATTACCTCGTCGTGAGTAAACAATGCCATTTGTTTCGTACTACCTCTGCATTGCTCGCTATGGCTGTGATTACCAAGGAGCTTGTATACTAAAGTTGAAATGTACAGTGTGTCTGACTAAAAAGTATGAACAGACCGTGTTCGAATGCCGTCACGTATTGGCCGGTTCGCTTCTCACGCAGTCCGCCGTCGTTATCCCCGGCCGCCGGCTGTATGCCGCGAATCACATTTTAAAACTTGTTTCTTAAATCCCGCGACCTCGCGCTCGATTCCTTTGCCGTTTTTGGGCATTTAAAAAGGTTTTGTTCCTACCCAACGGCGCTTGGGCGCTATGGATGACAGGTATCGTGTTTGAAAAACTTTTGGCCTTATCATTTCCCTATCAGTTAATGATCAATTAGCGTACACGCTTCATGTAACAGGATAATAACATTTGTTTTTAGATTATTTTGTACCGACTAGTTGGGCATTTGGACGCTAACTGCTGAGCGGGTGGCATTGTTTTTATTCTTGGGCAGAAGCGCCATATTTTTCGAGTAAAATGTCGTTCACCCCGATGTAAGTCGCCTGGTTTCTTTTACTGCAACTGGTGTTTTTGTGCTTTATTTGCATATTTTCTTTTCAATGTTGCTTGTGTGGTGTTTGTAACAAATATTAATTGAAAACCAACTAATCTAACATGTTCGTATACTGAATTAATATGTTACTAACTCTAATAACAGTAATAACGGCAGCTTTTAACGGACTTTACAAAATAAAACTTTTATTAAAACTGCAATGATAATTTACATGGGAAAATACTTATAACAATAAACCTTATTAAAAATAACTTGGACTTGGACGGCCGGGTGGTCAAGTGGTCAGCGACCCTGACTACGCAACCCACGGTCCCGGGTTCGAATCCCGGTAGGGGCAAATGTTTGTGTGGTGAGCACGATGTTTATTAGTATTTATGTAAGTATGTTTATCCGTTATTCAGTCACCATAGTTGGGTTATGCTTAGTTTGGGACTATATGAATGATTGGTGTGACAGTTGTAAAATTTATTTATTTATTTTTTATTTGTCATCTAAAAATCCTGAATTGGATATATTTCAGCACAGTTTTTACTCGTTTGGAGAAGAATTGACGGGGCACTGAGCCTCACTACACCTAGGGTTCCGTAATTTCTGTGATCCTTTTTTACTTTTTATACATATTTTAATCTGAAACTGGTAATTAATTTTTTTTTTCTGTTATGATTAATTGATATTATTTTATTATTGTTTGCAATTAATTTAATGTTATAATGTTTTCTAATGTAATTCAATATTAATTTTTATAACTCAATTTTGTATACTTACCTAATTTAAAAAAATAATAATTAATTTATGTGTTGCTTACCACACACTAAACTACTGATTATTGTGTAGGTAGGTAAGTTGTGATGTATTACTCTCTATGCATGCTATGTACACTTTTAAGGGTTATGGTCTAGTTCCCGATACATAGTCCCTACTTATGTTGTTTTTATTGTATGACTGTAACCTGTTTGTGTGCTTAAATAAATAAATAAATTTGTAATACTTACCACGGTATGGCTTTCATAGGGATAATATCGACATTATTTTATTTCAGTATTTGTTAATTTAAAATTACCTGTTTATTGTTATGCCATTGTTTTCTTTTCCTGTTTGACGGTACATATTATCGAGAAATACCTATGTAACTTTTTTCATAAATAATCCAGCTCCAGTTCCATTTTGTTAGATCCAATTTTCCATGTTGATCGCTAATAATAGTCCGTCAAACGCAAAATAGCGAAAAAAAGTCTTAACCTTTGATAATAATTAATAACACACAATCAGACAAGTACAAATAGATAATACTTATGCTACGGCTTTACCGACTTTTTTAATATTTTATTAATTGGAGTACAAAATAAGTACATCAGGTAAGGCTGATTGTCTTGTTATTTAAAAACTTAATAAAAAAAAAAAACTACGTTTCCTCAAAAGCTGGTCGAAAAATAAATTTAAAATTGGTGGAACACTTACTACATTTTAGTTTAAATTATGAAAAAATCAACCCTGTACTCCTTATTTAAAAACTTGATAAAAACAAAAGAGTTTGCTAAAAGCTCTTCGGTTAATTCGACAAAATATGGAGAAAAAATAAATTTGAAATTCGAACATTACAATTTTAATTTTCATTTGTAGCACGCACACCTGCCAGTACAACGAGGAGGATGGCTCCGTGCGCATGTACCTGCGCGGGCGGCCGGTGGTGCTGCACGGGCCCAGCGACCACGACAGCCTGGACCTCGCGAAGGTGGCGCCGCCGCCGCAGAGCAAGCTCAAGCTAGAGTGGGTGTACGGGTACAGGTGAGATTGATTTGTTTGTTGCCACTAGCGGAAGCTAAGCGCTATATTATCAGCCTATTTTGCCCCACCGCAGCACAAGAGCCTTCGTTCTTTCTTAGTCACTTCTGTTTGCGGAATAAAAAAACAGTAAAGCTGGCCATTCACGTGGCGGTCTGCCTGTACGCTTTTTACACACGCCAGCAAGTCAACCTACCCAAAACTAACAAATTTCTCTAATTGATCCTTATTTCCAAAATATAAAATTCCAATATTATTTGAAGAAATTTCTTAGTTTAAAAGTTTGTAGTAAACTAGTGTCTGTACAAACAACTTGTGTCGTAAGTTCATAAAACTGTACAGCCCCCCTAGACAAGTGGCAAACGCTTACCCCCTTTCTATTCGTCCAGTGTACTGTGCTGTGCTAATTGCTAGTTAATAAAGGTATGATTCCGAACTCCGCTGCACCCAGTTGTGCTGCTGCGGCACTACTGGTCCCCATATATTCTCTATAAGTTTATATGAGATTACATTCCGAGCTACGCAGCAACGTCGCGGCAGCAATGCAGCGCAGCACTGCTGCGTGCAGCGGAGTTCGGAATCATACCTTATGGCTAGGTGTTAGTGAAAAATTAAAATAACAAGTTCTTAGATTTCATTTTTGAAGTAGGAAACAGTAAAATTAAAATCTGCGAAAATTATGAAATATTGTTGGGCTTTATTTTATGGAATACACTCGATGGAAACACGATTTGATAAAGTTGGCTCGATAGAATAAATTCACAAAGTTACATATTTTTGTGTCATTTTATCTTCTTTTCTAGGTTTTATTCTTAAAATAAATGATTTGATATTATGAATCATGTACCAAAATGAAGTTCATAGATAACTTGAGGGATTAGTAGTTGACATACAATTCTCAAATCCTCAAACGAGAATGATCGAGTCGATTAGATCGGATGAAATTACTATAACTAACTCAATCCCTCCCTCCCAAAACCTTAAAAACATACTAACATGGATGGACGATCACAACTTAGAAATAAACTTCTCAAAAACGAAACTTATACAATTTAGACCCTATCAAAAAATCATTAAATATACATTATTCTTTTAATGGTAATAATATAGAAAGCTTAAACTCTACGACATTACTCGGACTGGATTTGGATTGTAATTTAAACTGGAAACAGCATATTATGAAAATAAAACAAAAAATGTCAAAATTCATTTACGCCCTAGGACAACTTAAAAGAAATTCCGACTTCAAAACTTCACTAGCCGCATACTACGCCTACAGCTATGCTTGGATCACATATGGGATAATTTTGTGGGGCAACAGCACGGACTCGGAGGATATATTTATTCTACAAAAAAAGTGCATACGTATCCTTGCACAAATAAAGAGTACTGAAAGCTGCAAACCATACTTCTCTAAATACAAATTACTACCATTAAAATGTATATATGGAGTTGTGTAAGTTTGTGCGCAAGTATCCCAATCTATACACTAAAAAGAGCGACGTAAACGCTAGGTCTCGGTATCCGAATAATTTGATAATGCCTATGTACAAGCTTGCTATAGCTGGTTCAGGACCATACGCAATGACGATAAAAGCATATAATAGACTACCTAATTACATAAAGGCTGAACCTGACACGATAATATTTATAAATTTGCTAAAAAAATTCCTGCAAGACAAGTGTTATTATGAATTAAACGAGTTCTTTAACGATAATACCAATGCAATGCTATAACTTTAAAAAAAATTTCAACTAATATAATTTTCAACTATACCTGCTGTTAAAACAACTAATACTATTTTCTATCCTAGAATGAATAATATGTTGAAGGTGTCGGTCCAATTTCTATGATTAATTTATTTTATATTTAAAAATACAATCATTGTTTTATTATTACTTACTAATCATTTGTTACTATTTAATCAATTAATTTAATGATTCATGAAATATTGTTATATACTTAAGTATTTAAAAAAAAAAAAGTGCTATTAGAAAATTGCAACGCCCTTCCTGTGCCCATATGATTAGTAATCATAACCATATTTTATAAGACCCTAATGTACATACAATATGTGATGCAATAAATAAATGTTATGAAATGATTATAACCGATCGTTTTTTATTTATTACATCTATCAATTTTTAAAAATATAAAACGCTATTACGCTTGTCTAGGGGGGGGGGGGGTGTTTATCTTCTCTCTACCTGCGAAGGCAGACCTGTCAGGTAGACCACAACGAGTGGCCGGCTTTACTGTTTTTTATTCTGCAACAAAGAGTGGAAAGAACGATGGAAAGCTTTTGTCCTGCGGTGGGGAGAAATAGGCTGATATTATGGCGCTTAGTTTCCATGACTTGTAAAGTTTAAAAAGATAAACTGGTATAACAGGCGGTTTAAATATTACGAAGAAAAGAAAACAATATTTATGCAAATTGTCATCTGACATCGCATTATTGTGTGGTAGGGCTTGTTTTAAGCCCGCCTGGCTAGCTACCACTATGTTATCTAAATATGTCCTTAATTTTTGGTACTTATTCGGTTTTATTTAATAAAAAAGATAAAAAATATTAATAAAAAATTAACAAAAATTAAAGTCGCTAATAACAATGTTGTACACTTTTAACACCTCGTGAACTAACATATTATTATAATATTACGATAGCAACAGTACCTACATAATATTTGTGGCCTTACCTGTCGTCCAATGTCCCTCAGACGCCCTTCAGCTGTCAGCCCCGATCTGATAGCTATAATATATCCATGAAGGTCCATGAGCATTAATGTTTAATAAGCACTTAATACACCCTTATCGATTATATCAAGGACACGTGGGTGACATCAACATAACATATGCCAGTTCATCAAAAGAATACAAAAAACAATCTAAAGCAACTTTCATCTATATTTCTACGTGAATCGTGTCAATTTGGCTTATGTAAATGCTACTTTGAATATGATATTGCCTGTACCCACTATTCAACTTCAATATTCAGTATATTGAGTTTTACACGCATGTTTATTATTTGTTTTGTTCTATAATGTGAAAGTAATTCCATAGATAGGATCTGAATTTATAATAAATCGACAAAAAATAGGAAATCAACGAACATTGTCTATATTTTTTTAATTATCCTATTTAATTGAGTCCTCGAAAGGCTGTTTATTAATTCAGAAGCATAATAATCAGCTGTTTTTTATGTTGGGTTTCAACGTTCGTGTCGGTTTCTCTCTGAATCGGTATTTGGTGATTGGTATTTGATGATAGGGAGAGCTTTACACACGCCTACCCGCATTGGGTCAGCACATTGGCTAATGGCCCAATCTCCGCATGACTTAGGTAGGAAGCCCTGATCCCAATTGGGACTTTTATAGGCTGTTGGTGACGATATTATACTTACATTTATTGTTCTTAATGTCATAGTCGATAGTCAGTAACTTACTGAGTAAATGAGGTTTCCTTGTGAAGTGCATTTCAACCGGCCTTGCCGTCACCATCAGGGCATCGAAATTCCAATTACTTCCAATATTTTGACAGGATTGTAAACCGTGTCGTGTAGCGGTGAAAGAATACTACCACCCCCTCTCTTCCCTTGGGTGACGTAAAAAGCGACTAAGGGACTAAAGACTACACATACATCCAACAGCTTAGAGCGGCGATGGGCTCACCACTGTCACGCTGAGCACATGTGCAATGAAAAGTGGACTATGGCAGAGGACTGCTTTTACGGACCTCATTGCCTAATCTTTGACTAACCCTTCGAGGATAAAAGTCGTGATTATATGTGTTTTTTTTGTTATTCTACAACGGGTAAGCGCTTGGCCTTGATCTCCACCTGATGGTAAGTGACGATAAGGCCGAAGGTGGAAGCGCCCTTCACCCGGAATCCTCAACCACTGAGGAACTGGCTATCTTATCTCTAACTGTCGGAACACAACTATGCTACAACATCGTTGTTATGGTGACAGACTTAGATAAAATGGTGGTAGCTAGCCAGGCGGACTTAACAGCCCTACCACCAACCAAACCGAGCACACAAAGATGTACCCCCGCTGGGAATCGAACCCGGGACCTCTGGATCTGAGACCACAGAGGCGGTAAATATTGTAAACTTTTTTTTGTCAATGGCGTGATTAGGTAATTTTTTTCCATAATCTTAATGTCAAAATCACGCACCTGAGACCATGTTATATGTCCATGTTCGAGACACGTTTGCTGATGTTTCAAAACAGCTCTTGTGAAAGGAAAGACAGGCGCTTCCCGTTTGTTAACAAAAAAAAAGTGTCTTCTATTTAAACAAACTTTGCCGATTAACCGAAATTCGTTTGTCCATTTACCAATTGTGGAGTGTTCCACGAATTGGTGTCAATTACCGCCTACACCGTCTCCTTACTGGCGAACGGACGGCAAAACGTCCGTGCAATATATTAAGTCACTGAGATTAAATAAATACGACTGAAGTACTGTGTGTGCCGCGGTCATTACTGACAGCTACTAACTTTCACCTGCGACTTTGCTCGTGCACTATTCGTACACAAAAGCATGTACTTTATCACTGAACATCGAATTCAACAGGGACACAAATATGACCATCGCTTCGTTTTTATGTAAAGAACGAAATACAACCAAGTTTGGACTCAGAAAAAGCCACCACACAAGAACCCAAATGGAAGTGTGTGCGTGTGTGATCTATCTTACCACTGACGGCTTGCCTTGTAGAGAGACTTTAGCTCATTACGTATCTAATGTGCCTGTATTTTGCGTCCACATCACCTGGCCAGCTACTCTACTTAATGTCTCGGGCGACCTTCAGGTTGTCTGTCTGGGGAAATTAGATCATGCCCATATATTTAACTTTCTATGACTAACACATGATTAAGTGTAATTACTTTAGGACATGTTTATTGTTGTATGGTCACGCACTGTAAGTTCAAAACGTTGTATAGATAAATTAATGAAGTAATGGGACCGTTAAATATAGTGCTGAGGCAATAAGTAATTGTGTCGCTTGTCTCTGAAGTTTTATTATTAATTAAACACGTTTTATAGTGGGTTTGGGAAATGCGTGACCCGCAGGTTATGTCGAGGAGAGTCCCCTCCTTGCCCTATGAACGAAAACCTCCACTGAAATCAATGTAGCCTGCCTGATGGTAATCTATAGACGTTTGTAACAAATACTAGATGTTAAAGTCTTGAAAAACTTGGTCTAAAATAACTTGTCAACCTACTCAGATGACATCTAAATACAAAACATATTATGCTGTTCCACTGGACAAAAGCATCCATCGACTCGAATGACTCGGATGACATCTAGATCTGGTTAATGTAAGATTAAATTTTATCCATCGCGAAGAAGATGGCGGGACGTACGACTTGAACTTGCTCCATAAAATTGGCCTCATTTTGCTGTAGATATTAAAGAAATGGAATAAGGGAAGAAAGGCCCTACATATGGATACATGATGCTCTATGAGGTTCATTATATAACTCATCTTACGAGTTAAACCATTGTGTTACAACAATGAGGCCGGCCAGTGTTTTGACCGGTTGCATCGCCAAGGTTGCTTTTTGCGCCGCACGCTTGGCCGGCCAAGCTCTGCTAATCTGCTGGTGTTGCTAACAATTTCACTGGAAATTGCCAAACAGTCCCTAGTCGGTCGCTGGCAAAGAAAGCTCTCATTACGCCTTTTCTTGAGTTTAGATAAGCAGTTGATTGCAAAAGAATTAATTTTTGAAGTAGTAAACAGTAAAATTAAAATCTACGAAAATTATGAAATATTGTTGAGGCTTTATTCTGTAGGCCTCAACACAGATGGAAACACGATTTGATAAAGTTGGCTCGATAGAATAAATTCACAATGTTACATATTTTTGTGTCATTTTTTCTTCTTTTCTAGGTTTTATTCTTAAAATAAGTGATTAGATATTATGAGTCATTTACCAAAATGAAGTATGAAGATAATTTGAGAGATTATAACCGATCGTTTTTTATTTATTACATCTATCAATTTTTTAAAATATAAAACGCTATTTATTCGCGCCACTTCGCTGTTATACCCGTCCCTTACCGTCGTACCGTCGAGAGAGTGAGAGAGAAGCGCTCGAAATACCTCCCCTTAGCACACAACTTAATAATGTGGAGCAGCGGGTTCGATTACTCGTACTAACATAGAATTATTATTATCACACTTTACTGAGTAAACTGTGTTCTGAATGATTATCAAATTTTGCAAGTAGAAAGGATAAGTATTATGGATATGAAGACTCTTCTAGCTTTAGTAACAAAAATAGGCTACTTAGTTAAAAAAATATTATGCTTCTTTATCTTAAATAATAAATCTGTCCTTGGGCGCACGGAAACACTAATTACTTCACGAATCCAAAACAAAAAGAATCGTCATGTTATACTTTGTTTGTTTTAATTGCCCTACAAAATAGTTAGTATTTATTTCCGTAAGTTTTCACAAAAACGGCAGGTGGGGCTAGGGTTACCGCTTTTTATAAATTTTATACTTATTTTGCATATACTATTACGTAGTTAGTTACATCAACTTGAAGCAAAGTTGAACGATATGAAAGCAAAATCGGTCACCAACATTTACCAGTCCACAAAACGCGGTCCTGGGTGGTTTAACCTGTTGCTGTCTGTCTATTTAAGCTTCTATTAACAAAAGTAAGACTTAAATAAAATAAAAAATATTTTAAAACTTTTAAATTGGCTCACAGTAATATTTTATTTTCATGGTTGGACAAAGCGTGGTTTGGAAAATATGATGCCTAGCTCTGGTACGTGATTATCTACTTAATTATCAAATGTAGCAATTACTTGATTACAAATTATGTAGATCTTAGCCCAATAGATGGTCAGTATTTTAATAATTAAAAAAAAATTGATATAAGTTTTTGAATAAAAGTATTTTTTTGAAGTGTTTCAAGTAATTGTAGCTTAGCAGCCCTAATGTTCAATCTTCAGTAAGATTACCAGCCAAGGTCACCCAGCAATGGTCTCGCTCCAGTGAGCAGATCGACTCCGCGTTCTATCAATGATTCACTGCGATTTACAAATGGGTATTGTGTTCTGTGAACGAAATACGATACCGCATTTTACCATTTTTTATATACAACAACGGGTAAATGCTTAACCTTAATCTAATTTGATAGTAAATTGGCAAATGTGGAAGCCACTGAGGAATGGCTATCTTATTTTTAACTGTCGGAAAACAATAATGCTAAACACAAGTTGGATTCCGTAACGCTCAAGTAAGCCTGCGCTGTATATATTATTATATACACTAATTATTTTTCATCATACATTAAAACAAGGTTTTAATGATTTGTAATTATTTAGGGAAGTACTAAGAAATCCTAGACACCTGTTTAAGTACCCGACGATTCGACCGAGATGCACTTGCTGTGGTCACAGGCTGATTGTCGTATTAATTCATATTACTATTATGTCATCATTACTTTACTTTTGTAATTGCTTCATTAACTTACTACACTATGACATTATGTTTTATTTCCTATAAAACTGATTTATTTTATTTTAAAGATATAACTGTTGGAAACAAGGGCGTAGCTACCGCCGTATCAGCCCCGAACGTGTGTAATAGATAAATGATAAATAAATATCTTAGGACTTTCACGAGACAGAAACAGCTAGCAGACTTGTCATGAGCCCCCACAGTTCCCGTCTAAGGCACACGGACACTCGAAACCCCAACTTTTAACCCAAAATCGTCCTTATTACCACAGGGGCAAGGACTGCCGCAGCAACCTCTACCTCTTACCGACTGGCGAGATCGTGTACTTCGTGGCGGCGGTGGTGGTGCTATTCAACGTGGACGAGCAGTGCCAGCGCCACTACACCGGCCACACGGATGACGTCAAGTGCTTGGCCGTGCACCCCAACAAGCTGCTCGTGGCCAGCGGGCAGTGCGCCGGCCACGACCGGCTCGACGCCAGGGTACGTGCTGCTAACTATACTATAAAGATTCACGGATATTATTCCCAAAGGTTTAGTCATAGACTAGATAATTCGGACCGACAGTGTTGCCCTCATTTCGTTTTACTTAATAATGATGAATTTAGTAACCGCGTCGCGTAGCGGTAATAGAATACTACTACCCCCCTCTCTTTCTTTGGGTATCGTAAATGGCGACTAACGGGCTATAGACTACACTTACCCAACAACATAAAGCGGCGATGGGCTGACCATCTGTCACGCTGTACACACGTGCAGTCGCTATTTGGTGAAAAGTGGACTATGGTAGAGGACTGCTTTTGCTGTCCTCATTGCCTAGTCTATAGACTAACCCTTCGGGGATAATAGTCGTGATTATA
The DNA here is from genome assembly GCA_963921215.1 of Scoparia ambigualis. Taxonomy (NCBI): domain Eukaryota; kingdom Metazoa; phylum Arthropoda; class Insecta; order Lepidoptera; family Crambidae; genus Scoparia; species Scoparia ambigualis. The sequence continues at coordinate 2,568,489 of OY992518.1, read as the reverse complement.
TGTATGCATGTATGATGAATTTAGAACCTAATTGGTTAAAAACGTGGCTGCTTAAACCATGATTCTTTTGGTTTTAAAAAAGGGAAATGTCAACAATGCCGTCACGTCATGTTTGATTTGTCAGCTAGCGGCTGTCATTTGTCAACAACTGTCATTTGTCGACAGATATTGCCAGTTAAATAAGGAATAACAGATTAAAAAATTAAAAAAGTATACAACTTAAGCATAAAACGCCGGGTCTCTTTTATTTATTATTCATTATTTATTTAATTTGTCCGGCACAATAAAAATAACTCTTGGATACCGGGCGAACGAAAGGTCACGGTAATGTAAAGGTAACCTAACTTAGGTATCCTGTGGTATCGTAATGTGTCATAGTTCAATTGCGCGGTCCCGGTCGATTGACCATGGTCAACGGTGTTTTGTGGATATGTTTGATCAATTTTAGTTTCTTTATTTTTCACTTTCAAAAATTTAAATAAAATTTGTAGCTCTAGATTAAGTTACTCTATAATTAAAAAAAAATGTGCACAGATAAAAAGAAATCCTGTATATATGAATGAACCCCCTGTCCCTACAGCCACACGTCCGCGTATGGAACAGCGTGTCCCTGGCCACGCTGGCCGTGATTGGCTCGGGGCAGATGGAGCGCGCGGTGGCTTGCGTCACGTTCTCGCGCGCCGATGGAGGCTCATTGCTGGCCTGTGTGGACGAAGGGCCTGACCACACTATATCCGTGTGGGAGTGGCAGCGACCTGATAAGGGGCATTGTCTGGCTGAGACCAAGGTAAATGCTCAATACAACACAATTTATTTAAAGTCAAAGGAACAAAATAAGTGACTTAGACTGCTGCGTGGATATTATAGGGGCCGGGCCACACTATATCCGTGTGGGACTGGCAGCTACCAGATAAGGGGCATTGCCTTGCTGAGACCAAGGTAAATGCTCAATACAACACAATTTATTTAAAGTCAAAGGAACAAAATAAGTGACTTAGACTGCTGCGTGGATATTATAGGGGCCGGGCCACACTATATCCGTGTGGGAGTGGCAGCTACCTGATAAGGGGCATTGTCTTGCTGAGACCAAGGTAAATGCTCAATACAACACAATTTATTTAAAGTCAAAGGAACAAAATAAGTGACTTAGACTGCTGCGTGGATATTATAGGGGCCGGGCCACACTATATCCGTGTGGGAGTGGCAGCTACCAGATAAGGGGCATTGCCTTGCTGAGACCAAGGTAAATGCTCAATACAACACAATTTAGTTTAAAGTATAAAGGAACAAAATAAGTGACTTAGACTGCTGCGTGGATATAGGGGCTGGACCACACTACATCCGTGTGGGAGTGTCAGCGACCTGATAAGGGGCATTGCTTGGCTGAAACCAAGGTAACTGCTCAATACAACACACTTTAGTTTAAAGTACAAAGGAACAAAGTAAGTGGCTTAGACTGCTGCGTGGATATTATAGGAGCCGGGCCACACTATATCCGTGTGGGAGTGGCAGCGACCAGATAAGGGGCATTGCCTTGCTGAGACCAAGGTAAATGCTCAATACAACACAATTTAGTTTAAAGTACAAAGGAACAAAATAAGTGACTTAGACTGCTGCGTGGATATTAGGGGCTGGACCACCCGATAAGGGGCATTGCTTGGCTGAGACCAAGGTAACTGCTCAATACAACACACTTTAGTTTAAAGTACAAAGGAACAAAGTAAGTGGCTTAGACTGCTGCGTGGATATTATAGGAGCCGGGCCACACTATATCCGTGTGGGAGTGGCAGCGACCAGATAAGGGGCATTGCCTGGCTGAGAACAAGGTAACCTCGATATTTTTTTAATTCTTTAACGAATAAACACTTTGCCTTTATCTTACCTAATGTTAGGTGACGATAAGGTTTATGGAGGAAGCGCACTTCACCAAGATTCTTTAACTATTGAGACTGTCTTATCTCTAACTGACGGAACACAACAATGCTAGTAACATTGATGTTATAGCGACATAGATGGTGGACTAGCCAGGCGGACTTAAAACAAGCTATAACGCCAACCAAACCGAGTACAAACATATACCCCGCTATTAATCGAACCTGAGATCTCTGGGTCAGAAACCGGTGGTGGTGGTCTAACCACTTGACCAGAACACAGAGGTCGGTTAAAAAATAATACAAAGATACAAAAGAAGTTTAGTGTCAGGACGGTGGTTATAAGGTTTTTTTAAGGTAACGGCAATAACAGTACATGGGCGTCTTTATTAAAATACTATAATGCCATTTCTCCCCCAGTGCTCCGTAGACACGGTGGTGGCCGCCGAGTTCCACCCGCTGGACCGCAACCAGATAGTGACGTGCGGCAAGAACCACATCGCGTTCTGGACCCTGGACCAGACCAACGTGCTGTACAAGCGGCTCGGCGTGTTCGACTCCCGGGACAAGCCCAAATACGTCACCTGCCTCGGGTTCAACCAGGACGGTGAGTGGTTTTTTTGCGTACTTTTCGTTACGTCAGTTTTGATTGGATCTTCATGGTGGTGTCTCCATGTGCTGTTGTTCAAGCAGGCCTGCGCCCAGCAGTGGGATTTTTAAAGACTGATATTGTTATGGTTAAAAAATAATACTAGCCTTGGTGGCCAAGTGGTCAAGCGTTTGGCTCTATATCCGGAGGTCTCGGGTTCAATTCACAGGTTGGGCAACTTGTGATTTCGGGTTGGTTTCGATGCTTAGCCCGGGTTTTGTGATCACCAACCCGCATTTTGCAACCGTGGTAATTATGCCAATACGCATCACTTTTAGCGACGACTTGATTTCAATGATGGAAGCCTTTGCCTGTGCCTTTACCCTACAGTGGGGCAGTATACAGGATGTACATAAAAAAATTAATACAATGAACCTTTTTTGTCCGATCTGGAAATTAAAAACATGATTTCTGTATATCTGGCTGAGCTCTTAGCCACTCTGCCACTGAGGGGTCTTCATTCATCATCAGCCTAAAATAAGTCAACAACGTTCAACGATTCAATATCTCAAATTATTTGTTTATATTTGGCGACCTCCTTGGTCGAGTGGTTTGTACACCGGTTTTCATGGTGTCGCTATATCTGAGGTCCCGGGTTCGATCCCCGGTCGGGTCAATTTAAAAATTATTGTTTTTCTAAATTGTCTCGGGTCTGAATGTTTTCTATGTATAATAAGTATATATTTAAGTATTTTAATTATGTTTATCCGTTGTCTAGTAACCATTTAACGTGTTTCTTCGAAGCTTCTCTTGGGCTGGATAATTGGTGTGGTTGTAGGAAAGATTTATTATTTATTTTATATTGTATCAACTATTATACGTTTTTCCAAACAGGCGACGTGATCTCCGGCGACTCCAACGGCAACATAATAGTGTGGGGCCGCGGCACCAACACGGTGGGCAAGCTGGTGCGCGGCGTGCACTCGGGCGCCGTGTTCTCCGTGTGCGCGCTCAAAGATGGCCGCCTGCTCACGGCCGGCGGCAAGGACGGCCGGATCGTGGCATTCCACTCCGATATGGCGGCGGCGGGCGTCGAGGCGGTGGTGAGTGAAACATAGTCGCTAGTGGCATGGTCCGAAAGGATAATTATCGATTAAATAAAATTTTAAACACTGAAATAAGACGACAAAGTCAGGCGGTAATCGAACCACGCACCTTCCGCATTCCGGGCGGCTGCCTTAACCACTTGGCTACCGAGGTCTGGCTTTCAACCGTCGAAATTTGTCAGTGCTTGATGCTTATGTTTCTTTTTTAGTCAACATTGAATGCGGAAGGTGCGTGGTTCGATTGCCGCTTGAGGTTGTCGTCTTTTTTCAGTGTTTAAAATTTTACTTAAGTATATTTATGCGTTAATAAAACGCTAAAATATAAAAATAGATACAAAATTGAAAAAAAAAATGCGCTCGTGAATGTGAACTGCATTCGAAGTATTTGAACGTGTGTTTCCGCACTTGCGTATATCCGAACGTACGAATTGTCAATGTCAACGTGCCGCGCCGTGGAAATTACCATAACAAGAAAAAATAATTTCGGATTATGCAAAGTTGAGAAAACTCAAGTGTCATTGTTCTGTTAAGTAAAATAAGTACTTATATATTTTATTGTGTTAAATTAAAAAAATATAAGAAATGAATTTCCTATGAAACAATATAATATAAGAAATGAATTTGTTACACTGGTGATAATTAAGTAATACCGATAATTGTCGCATAATAATTATCCGATAATTATCAAGAAGCGTAATTCTCTTGATAATTTTGAACCCTGTAGTGGCATCCCGCGCTAATTAATTAATTTACTTACTGTTTTATGATTAGCTAACAGACCGACCTAGGCGGCGTAAAATGATATAATCCCATTATTGGATTTCTTTTTAGCTTTTTCTCATAGCTACCTCTGTGGACTGCGTGATATGTAGCAAACCAATCTATTTCTTCTCTTGGGTTTTGTAAAAAAAGCTACTAAAGGACTTGGAAAGTTTGCTTTAACGTCCAACAGCATAAAACGGCGATGGCCTCACCACTTATCACGCTAAGCACATATGTAACTGTTATTTAGTGACACGTGAAGTGTGGCAGTGCACTGCTATTAAAGTCCTCTTCGCTTAGTCTCGGACTAACTGTAGGTATGTTTGTGGCAGATCGAGGGCCACTACGGCGGCGTGCGCGTGGTGGCCGAGGGCCGCGGCAGCCAGCTGTTCGTCGGCACCACGCGCAACTGCGTGCTGCACGGCGACATGCAGCTCGGATTCACGCCCGCAGTGCTGGGTCAGTGCACATGCTAACACAATGACATACTCACACGCACTCATACCATACATACACACACACGCGCACACTCACACACTCGTACGGGCCCACACTCACACGGGCACAAAGCCCACGAACGCACACATTGAATTTAACAGAAAGGATGAGGCCCATCTCCACAATTGGGTACTTGACAGTTTTCGGAAAATATTTTAATAATTACTATTGGTGTTACCAGACCAATCGATCGATCGTCGATCGACGGCATCGATCAACGTCGCTCGGATTTGATCGACTGGTCTGGTACTGGTAGCTTTAAACGATAGACGGATACCGTTTGACTAACCAATCGATCGACGACGGTCGGTCGACGTTGATTGATTAACCCCGGCCATATTCCATCGTTTCTTTCGAAATGTATTCAGAAGAGGACTCGTTGTTCTTGGCCAGTACGATGTTGCTCGTACTATTATTACGGAGACACAAACGCAGAAGAATCTGGATGCGGCCGTTTTTTATAGCCAAAGATCCGCTTATGTTATCCAAATTACATTTTAAGTAGCGGTTTTTTTTTTTGCGTAGCTATTGTCTTGAATTTAGAGGTTATTTTTTTATTAGACAACAGAAAACTAACTCCATTCAAAAATATCTTGGGGGGGAGGGAGGGAGGAGGGGTGGAGGGGGTACGGTAATGGTAACTTAATAGAATATTTGTTTTTTACCTCAAAATAATCTAATTAAGTAACCTAACATAACCTCAAAATAAAAATATCTTGAAAACTATGCATTTCCGCACTTTGGCTCCCCCTCCCCCTCCCCTTCCCCCCTTTTTCGGTGTTGCTTAATCTTAAGTGCTTCCCAAGGGGTTTGGGGGGAATTTCATTTAGCATTTAAACGTTCATATTATCATCAACTTTAAGCATAATCATAATGAACTCTATTATTACGACTAGTACCCATGGTCACGAAATAAATTTATAAAAAAAGTAAAGCGGCCGGCGCGTCTAATCAAACAGTTAGATCTAAAAACCAATCCATTCCTCCGGTCGATTGTCGATCGATGCCGTCGATCGATTGATTGGTCTGGTAGAAACTATCGATCGACGTCGACTAGTCCATTTTACCATCGATCGATGCCGTCGATCGACGATCGCTCGATTGGTCTGGTAACATCCTAACACTTATTTTATACCCCGTACTAAAATTTTTTTCTCGAAAAAGCTTTATTTAATAGAAAACATCGTAATTCAAATTTCGTGCGAAAACGGTTGGTCACGTAACATTTAGCCCTGTGACGTCACACCACATTATACAAACTTTATCTTGAAACCTGACACATAGATTTTGTTTATTTTGTGAAATGTGACGTCACACGAAGCTCACTCATGGCCGCCTGTGTTTCGGGTCTTGTAATCCACAGATAAAAAATCGCAAATTTATTTTATTTAAATTAAATATTTACAAATTATCTTAAAAATAATAACTATTGGATAGTTATCGTTAAATTATAAAGTACCATATCCGACATATTTCATGTTTTATTGTTACAACTGTCAAATAGCCAATTTTGTCTGATGATTCTGATGATATAACTGTCCCAGGTCACGTGGACGAGGTGTGGGGCCTGGCGGCGCATCCCACGTTGAACCAGTTCGTGACGGCGGGCTGGGACCGGCTGCTGCAGCTGTGGGACGGGCTCAGCCACTGCACTGTGTGGAGCAAGGACATCGAGGTACGAGGGGTTCTCGCTGTTGGTTAACAAATAGATTTTTCGGCGTGTTTTTTAGACTTAAAACACATTTTCTTGGCGTGCTAACCATTCGACTAACGGAGGTCATCCAGTTTTTGACATCCGTTTAGTCAGAATATTAGTTTTTAAAGCTATACGCAATAATATAGATGGGAGGTCTTTGCCTAGTAGTAGTAAAAACAAATTATTATGGGCTATTAACGGTACGGTAGGGTACCACCGACGACTCAACCTGGCGACGTACAACGGACGCACTCTGCGGCTGAACGAGCACATCACGGAGTTTGAAGTAGTACTAAGTCGTATCAACTGGCATATTCTGAGGCTGTCTGAACTCCGAAGACAGGGAGAGGAGACGATAAACCCTCGATTCTGGTCACATGCTCTATTTCCGAGAAGAAGACCAACTCCCAGGGTGGCGTCGGATTTATGGTTCATAGGTCACTCAGGGGCAACGTTGTGGAAGTTGGCAGTGTGTCGCCCAAGGTGGCGTACCTTGTCTTAAAAATAACAGATAGGTATTCATTGAAACTTGTACAAGTGTATGCCTCCACATCTGCACACCTCTTAGAGCATTCAACCAACGAATGCTCTAAGGCACACCTGGACGATGAAGTCGAAGCCATGTACTAAGACATACCAAAAGTTATGTCTCGTACCAAAACTCACTACAGCGTTGTTATTGTTTGACTTCAATGCCAAAGTGGGAGTACAAGAATACGGCGAATCTAAAATGGGCCCTTTCGGCTATGGACAGAGAAATCCCAGGGGGCAAATGCTGGTCAACTTTCTCGAAGGGCAGGGGCTGTTTTTAATGAAATCATTTTTCCAAAGGAAGCCCCAAAGAAAGTGGACCTGGCGAAGCCCCGATAACGTGACTAGGAATGAGATAGACTTTATTATGACCGACAAGCGCCAAGTATTCAGAGATGTCTCTGTGATGTGATCAACAGGGTTAATACCGGTAGCGATCCGGTGAGCCGGTGCTCATAAGAGGCACTCTGAATATAAATGTCAAAAAAGAACGAGCGCGCTTAGTGAAGTCGACTCTCAGACCTACAATGCTCCAAGTCGAAGCTGGTTCCAAAGGTTTCCAGCACGAGCTTCAGATCCGATTCGCCCTGTTGGAAACCATAGCGGACATAAGAGACGCCACCAATAGTCTGGTGCGGACGATCCGCGATGTGGGCAACAAACACTTTCGACAGAAAATCAGTGGGCACAAGTCGAAGCTCACTAGTGAGACCCTGGATTTGATGAAGAAACGACGAGAACAAGTAAACGTTACACCGTCTGAGTGTCAGGCACTTAACAAAACAAATGAAGAGGCAAGATGCCCTACGATTGAATGCCCGGGCTGTTGAATACGCAATTGCGAAAAACTGGGGTTCGAAGGTATTCGCCAAGCCTCATCACTCCAGTTGTCACCTGACAAAACTCAAGACATCACAAGGCACCACCATCACTTCAAAGCCAGAGGTACTCACTGAAGTCGAAAATTTCTTTAGAGAGCTATACTCCCAAAAATCAGATCCACCAGCCCACAGCGCGGATGATCCCCGAGCCAGACTAACTCGCCACCATACAGACGAGCTTCCTGACATCGACATGGGCGAGATAAGAATAGCCCTTGGACAGCTTCAGAACAACAAAGCTCCGGGGGAAGATGGCATAACAACTGAGCTTCTCAAAGCAGGGGGCACACCTGTTTTGAAAGAGCTTAGCGAGCTCTTTAACTCCGTCATCCACTCTGGCACTACACCGGAGGCATGGAGCAGGAGTGTGACGATACTGTTCTCCAAAAAAGGCGATAACACACTACTAAAGAAATATCGTACAATGTCCCTCCTGAGCCATGTCTATAAGCTGTTTTCGAGGGTTATTTCGAATCGTCTTGCACAAAAGTACGATGACTTCCAACCGCGGGAGCAGGCAGGTTTCGAAAAGGCTACAGCACCGTGGACCACATACTGACTCTAAGGCAAGTTATACAGAAAACAGAGGAGTATAATGAGCCACTATGCCTTGCATATGTGGATTACGAGAAAGCCTTCGACACCATCGAGACCTGAGCTGTCCTAAAGTCCATGCAGAGATGTCTTATCGACTCTCGATATATCGAGGTGCTAAGATGTCTTTATGAAGCCGCAACGATGACCGTCCACGTACAATAAAAGAGCACCAACCCAATCTAACCGCGTCGTGGCGTAAGACAGAGAGATGTCATCTCTCGATTGGAACGGACGGGGCATCAATAACAATGGACAATATATCTCACACCTACGATTCGCAGACGACATTGTTCTCTGCGGGATTTGGAAGAAATGCTGAACAGCTTAAACGAATCTTCAAGACAAGTAAGTCTCAAGATGAACCTGGACAAGACCAAGGTCATGTTTAATGGTCACATATCCCCGAGACATGTAGTCGTAGGCGACGCTACTCTTGAGGTTGTGCCAGAATACATCTATCTCGGCCAAACTATACAACTGGGCAGGCACAACTTGAAGAAGGAAGCGGACAGAAGGATTCGTTTGGGCTGGGCGGCTTTCGGGAAGCTACGTTGTATCTTTCAGTCGTCGATTCCCCAGTGCCTAAAAACAAAACTGTTCAACCAGTGCGTCCTACCTGCAATGACATAATATATGGAGCAGGAACGTGGATGCTCACGAAAAGGCTGGTCCACTAATTCAAGGTCGCTCAGCGTGCGATGGAGCGAGCGATGCTTGGAGTTTCTCTGGCGGATAAAATCCGCCACGAAGTTATTCGACAGAGAATTTATCAGCACCCTGAAGTGGAAGTGGGCCGGTCATATCTGCAAAAGGACGGATGACCGTTGGAGCAGGCCTGTCCTAGAGTGGAGACCGCGTCAAGGCAAACGCAGAGTAGGACGCCCTGCGCGCGGGACGCGTGTGTTTATTATCTTCTTGTTATACTTGTCAATTTTGTCAAATATTGTACCACCTTTATGTTAAAAAGAAATAAATGACTTCTTATCTTATCTTATTAACAGGAGCGCGCGCAGTGCTGCGCGTGGTCGGCGGACGGCGGCGTGCTGGCCGTGGGCACGCTCACGGGCAAGTGGCTGGTGTACCACCCGCACTCGCGCGACCTGCTGGCGCAGCACCACGACGGGTGAGCATATGGCCAATGTCTCTCTCTCTCTCTCTCTCTCTCTGCCGCCGGCTGCTGGCCGTGGGCACGCTCACGGGCAAGTGGCTGGTGTACCACCCGCACTCGCGCGACCTGCTGGCGCAGCACCACGACGGGTGAGCATATGGCCAATGTCTCTCTCTCTCTCTCTCTCTCTCTGCCGCCGGCTGCTGGCCGTGGGCACGCTCACGGGCAAGTGGCTGGTGTACCACCCGCACTCGCGCGACCTGCTGGCGCAGCACCACGACGGGTGAGCATATGGCCAATGTCTCTCTCTCTCTCTCTCTCTGCCGCCGGCTGCTGGCCGTGGGCACGCTCACGGGCAAGTGGCTGGTGTACCACCCGCACTCGCGCGACCTGCTGGCGCAGCACCACGACGGGTGAGCATATGGCCAATGTCTCTCTCTCTCTCTCTCTCTCTCTCTGCCGCCGGCTGCTGGCCGTGGGCACGCTCACGGGCAAGTGGCTGGTGTACCACCCGCACTCGCGCGACCTGCTGGCGCAGCACCACGACGGGTGAGCATATGGCCAATGTCTCTCTCTCTCTCTCTCTCTCTCTCTGCCGCCGGCTGCTGGCCGTGGGCACGCTCACGGGCAAGTGGCTGGTGTACCACCCGCACTCGCGCGACCTGCTGGCGCAGCACCACGACGGGTGAGCATATGGCCAATGTCTCTCTCTCTCTCTGCCGCCGGCTGCTGGCCGTGGGCACGCTCACGGGCAAGTGGCTGGTGTACCACCCGCACTCGCGCGACCTGCTGGCGCAGCACCACGACGGGTGAGCATATGGCCAATGTCTCTCTCTCTCTCTCTCTCTGCCGCCGGCTGCTGGCCGTGGGCACGCTCACGGGCAAGTGGCTGGTGTACCACCCGCACTCGCGCGACCTGCTGGCGCAGCACCACGACGGGTGAGCATATGGCCAATGTCTCTCTCTCTCTCTCTCTCTCTCTCTGCCGCCGGCTGCTGGCCGTGGGCACGCTCACGGGCAAGTGGCTGGTGTACCACCCGCACTCGCGCGACCTGCTGGCGCAGCACCACGACGGGTGAGCATATGGCCAATGTCTCTCTCTCTCTCTCTCTCTGCCGCCGGCTGCTGGCCGTGGGCACGCTCACGGGCAAGTGGCTGGTGTACCACCCGCACTCGCGCGACCTGCTGGCGCAGCACCACGACGGGTGAGCATATGGCCAATGTCTCTCTCTCTCTCTCTCTGCCGCCGGCTGCTGGCCGTGGGCAAGCTCACGGGCAAGTGGCTGGTGTACCACCCGCACTCGCGCGACCTGCTGGCGCAGCACCACGACGGGTGAGCATATGGCCAATGTCTCTCTCTCTCTCTCTCTGCCGCCGGCTGCTGGCCGTGGGCACGCTCACGGGCAAGTGGCTGGTGTACCACCCGCACTCGCGCGACCTGCTGGCGCAGCACCACGACAGGTGAGCATATGGCCAATGTCTCTCTCTCTCTCTCTCTCTCTGCCGCCGGCTGCTGGCCGTGGGCACGCTCACGGGCAAGTGGCTGGTGTACCACCCGCACTCGCGCGACCTGCTGGCGCAGCACCACGACGGGTGAGCATATGGCCAATGTCTCTCTCTCTCTCTCTCTGCCGCCGGCTGCTGGCCGTGGGCACGCTCACGGGCAAGTGGCTGGTGTACCACCCGCACTCGCGCGACCTGCTGGCGCAGCACCACGACGGGTGAGCATATGGCCAATGTCTCTCTCTCTCTCTCTCTGCCGCCGGCTGCTGGCCGTGGGCACGCTCACGGGCAAGTGGCTGGTGTACCACCCGCACTCGCGCGACCTGCTGGCGCAGCACCACGACGGGTGAGCATATGGCCAATGTCTCTCTCTCTCTCTCTCTGCCGCCGGCTGCTGGCCGTGGGCACGCTCACGGGCAAGTGGCTGGTGTACCACCCGCACTCGCGCGACCTGCTGGCGCAGCACCACGACAGGTGAGCATATGGCCAATGTCTCTCTCTCTCTCTCTCTCTCTGCCGCCGGCTGCTGGCCGTGGGCACGCTCACGGGCAAGTGGCTGGTGTACCACCCGCACTCGCGCGACCTGCTGGCGCAGCACCACGACGGGTGAGCATATGGCCAATGTCTCTCTCTCTCTCTCTCTGCCGCCGGCTGCTGGCCGTGGGCACGCTCACGGGCAAGTGGCTGGTGTACCACCCGCACTCGCGCGACCTGCTGGCGCAGCACCACGACGGGTGAGCATATGGCCAATGTCTCTCTCTCTCTCTCTCTGCCGCCGGCTGCTGGCCGTGGGCACGCTCACGGGCAAGTGGCTGGTGTACCACCCGCACTCGCGCGACCTGCTGGCGCAGCACCACGACAGGTGAGCATATGGCCAATGTCTCTCTCTCTCTCTCTCTCTCTGCCGCCGGCTGCTGGCCGTGGGCACGCTCACGGGCAAGTGGCTGGTGTACCACCCGCACTCGCGCGACCTGCTGGCGCAGCACCACGACGGGTGAGCATATGGCCAATGTCTCTCTCTCTCTCTCTCTGCCGCCGGCTGCTGGCCGTGGGCACGCTCACGGGCAAGTGGCTGGTGTACCACCCGCACTCGCGCGACCTGCTGGCGCAGCACCACGACGGGTGAGCATATGGCCAATGTCTCTCTCTCTCTCTCTCTCTCTGCCGCCGGCTGCTGGCCGTGGGCACGCTCACGGGCAAGTGGCTGGTGTACCACCCGCACTCGCGCGACCTGCTGGCGCAGCACCACGACGGGTGAGCATATGGCCAATGTCTCTCTCTCTCTCTCTCTCTGCCGCCGGCTGCTGGCCGTGGGCACGCTCACGGGCAAGTGGCTGGTGTACCACCCGCACTCGCGCGACCTGCTGGCGCAGCACCACGACGGGTGAGCATATGGCCAATGTCTCTCTCTCTCTCTCTCTGCCGCCGGCTGCTGGCCGTGGGCACGCTCACGGGCAAGTGGCTGGTGTACCACCCGCACTCGCGCGACCTGCTGGCGCAGCACCACGACAGGTGAGCATATGGCCAATGTCTCTCTCTCTCTCTCTCTCTCTGCCGCCGGCTGCTGGCCGTGGGCACGCTCACGGGCTAGTGGCTGGTGTATCACCCGCACTCGCGTTATGACATATAATGATAACGTTTTTAATATCATCATACTTGTCCACTGCTAAACTCGGCTACTGTCATTCGGCTCTTGCCAGCTCTGAATGTGACTTTTTGTGCGCATACAGTACGGAGCCGATCCAGACGATCCAGTACTCGCCGGACAACAGTATGGTGGCGATCGGCTCGCGCGACAATTTCATCTACGTGTACCGCGTGGAGGATGGAGGGGCCCGATACAGCCGCGTCGGCAAGTGCCTGGTGAGTGAGCGGGACGGAAATATCAACATTATGCCTTATAATGAGAAGAATAGTTAGAGCAAACAAAAGTAGATCCGCCAAAATTGCCCCAGGCCCAGCGCAAAAGAAATGTACCTCAGGTTTAGAGTAATAATACTAGATCTACGTATTTCAAAGTATAGCTATTCCCAAATTCGATGAAGAACATAGTTTTTTTCCCCGAGAAGAATCATAGGCACTAAATGTAAAAATGTGTTTTAAGAATATTATTTTATTAAAATATAAATAAAACCATTGGCGTTTTAGCTTTATGTATATTTTTAATACAGTATATATATTCAAACATTCTTATTTGAGTTTTATTAGTTGTATTTTATACATCAAATCTATTAAAATAGATTCTAATAATATTTTTCGTTTCGCGTAGATTGTACCTTTTTTTTACCCAGAGGAATGCGTTACGCATACCCGGGGCCTTGAAGAGGCCCCGGGCTATGTGAGACTCGCCCGTCCGTCGTCCAAGGTTTCTTTTCCCATGACAACAAGAACAATAATGTACTTTGATTGCATCAATGAACCACGAATTATCTATGTGATTGTAGAAATTGTTCAGATAGAATTTGTGTACGACGTCGCTGAAGCGGCCGTGTACACAAAACACAATTGTCTGCCATATCACAAGAATAAACAAAAGTCCAGGTGGGATTAGCCAAGTTGTCATAAAAATAAAGAATGATCGAGAGATTAACGCACAGCACACAACACAACAAACGATAGCGAAGGACTGCGCACGGGCATCAGATAAGTTAAATCGACAAACACCAACATGGCGTCACTATCTTTCTCTTTCTACACTATTAGGTGTGAGTGATACAACAATGGGTACCCAACTCCGCTGATAACTGCCAGTGGATTTATTTATATACCTTTTACAGTAACAACAAGTTTAACAGTATAAGACACCTTTTTACATGTAGCGCCTATGATTCTTCTTGAGGCAAAAAAACTATGTTTGCCATCGACTTGAAGAATAGCAGTACTTAATTATGAATCTTGTATTATTACTCTAAAGTACATTTCTTTTGCGCCGGGCCTGGGGTTTTTTTCTATGGGATTTGGCGGATCTCCTTTGCCATAATGATAGTTATGCCAAAAAACTGTTAAGTCAACAGGGGGAATTGCGTCTATGGGGGCTAATGCGTTTAATTGGAATTACATAAAAACTATCGAACTACAACATTTTCTACCATTTAGTGAAAATTAGCTTAACTAAATTCTTCTCATAAAGCACACACAGATGGCGCCATCAGTGTAAGTTCTTATGTAATTCCAAATAAACGCATTAGCCCCAAAGACGCAAATCCCCGGTTGACTATATTTCAAAGTATTTATTATGCCAAATGAAGATTGATATGCTTGGCTCGTTATGCCAAATTAAATTAGGAAAAAAAAATCGAAATAAATATACAGATATCTATAGTCTTCGTGAAATTAAAATGCTTTTGCCATCTTATACTCGTACACTATAAATGTAGGTAAGCTGATTTTTATTAAGCAAATCGTAAAGAGTGTCATCTCCGTAAGAAATAATCGTACAGTTATGTTCCTTTAGACCAAAATGTAGAAAATTTTGCGCTGTGTAACTTAGCTTCATTAAATCAGAAACTATTAAATAAGGGTTATTGACTTTCAGGAGTCATTTATATATATCTGATTGTCACATAGCTTAGTAGGTTGCGTTAAAACGAAACTTTTAACTACATTATATCATCGTTCAACCGTTTCTTTTTCACGATTTTAAAGTCGCTTATCATCATAGTGTTTGTGCTAAATTACAAGCAGAAAATAATGAGTAAAAAGAGAGACTATCTCTTAAGATTTTGGGGTAATTCGAAAATAGTGGTAGGCACTTAGCTATTCAAAATAAATGTGTTTCATGTAACATTGGCATTTTTATGTATGTTTTAGTATAATATCTATGGTTATTTTTCACGCATTACCATAGTGCACGGAGAAAAAACGTAGAAGGGTAAAACATTAATAATAAAACGCCTGCTAGAGCTAGCTGCGAACCTTAGTTGCTTTTAACCATGTAATGCCAGAACATGAGACATGCTGTTGTTTTATAGATATTATAGGTATATAAGAATAGGTTATTTCTAGTACTGCTATTAAACCTAGTATTAGCTGGCGTAGACAAATTGTTAATATGTTTCGTAATTATATCAGGACAAGATCTTAAATTGAAATTAGCAAAATCCGGCTTGTAACGTCATAGGATAAAATGTTTACTACACTGCTCGAGAGAGCGAGAGAGAGAGTGGACCGGCAATCCAAAGGTCGTGGGTTCGAATCCTACTCGAGCTTCCTGAGACTGGTTAATTTTTTTCTAGTAAACATGTTATCCTATATCTATATAGCATTGATTTCAATAATAAAGATATTGTAACATCATTCTGTCATTTTGTCATAAATACTTTAATCATGATGATTTTCTTATGATCCTGTCGAGAGGAGTGATGTTATTTTGATGCATGCTTTAAATGTAACTGCATATTATTGTAGGCCTGAAAATATTTTATTTAAAGTGTAACTTGACAATATTTGCGCTTGCTTATATAGGCGTAGTAAGTAGATAGTAGTTTAATCAGTTATTGCATTGAACTCCTTAAGCTCGACATTCACGGTTAGTTTAACTGACGTACATCTAAAAACTGACCGTGAGTGTGAAATCTTAAGTTGAAATTTTTAACTGACGACAACCCACGAATATTTCCGGGCGAACCGTAATCCGCTAGTTTCAGTTCGTTTGCATCAGTCCAAACTAACCGTGAGTGCGCGTGCTTACATCCGTTTGTCATTAGTCGGAGCCAGAGTTGCCAACTTAGCTACTTTATAGCTAGATCTAGCTATTTTTGGGAGCCAAGCAGCTACAATTTTATGAAAATTGCAGCTAATTTCTTTAGCTATTCTTTCTAGCACCTTTCATGAGAAGTATAGAAGTACATTCGAGAAATCGTCTTTTTGAAGTGGCGATAAAAACGCGGCAGATTTTAACAGATTTTTAGCCAATGTGTCGCCATTTTTGAGATGGTCACACTGCCCTTCGGTCGAGAAATGAAGGCCGGTTTGAAGCCAGTGAGTGGGGTTCGTTTTAACTGATCAGTTTAACTGACCGTGAGTGTCGAGCTTTACACTTGTAATGGCATGGAATCGTAGACATTCTATGTCACATAGTTATAAGTAAGGAGCGCAACAGTGAAACGATTATAGGCTTAAAGTTTTCTTGTTACTGAATCCGGAACTTAGTTATTTTAATACCTTCTAACACATATATGTTTGCTAACTGTATCCATGTAATTTCAGGGTCATTCCAGCTTCATAACGCACCTAGATTGGTCGGAGGACAGTCAATACATAAGGAGCAACTCCGGCGACTACGAGCTGCTCTTCTGTATGTACATTTTAGTTTAAATGCATTTTAATTAGTGTTTTAATTCATTGTGCCGCTTTGCCTTTAATCATACAAAAGTTCTTTTGAGATGTTTTCAAGTGTACGATGACTTTTTGAGACTCCAAAGAGACCTTTTAAGTATTTAGACTTGATACTAGCTATTCAGCAAGACAGTGAAGACGCCAAATAAGAAAATGATGTGTTAAGATTTCTTTATAAGATTATTATTGAAAAAGAAAACACTTTTTCACGGACTAACTTGCGTTTAATTTACTATATTACATAATTTTTTATATTATCCTGACGCTTCGAACCCTTTACAGGGTCCATGGTCATAGGGAGACAGAAAAGTGAAATGATAGTGAAGTGGAGGGAGAAAAAGTGTTTTTTTTTCATTTCAATGTGTAGTGCTCGCTTAAACCTCGGAAAACAATAAGATTATTATTATTAGTATTATTAATTACAACTCATACAAAAACTGCTGCTTGCGTTAGGTATAGGTTCACATCGATATGCCTCGATTTCTCTATTGAAAACGTCATTAATCGTGTCTCAGCGATCTGATTGTGATGCGCTGCGCAAACGTAGACACAATAGACCAGAAGAAAAAGGTCTTCTGTTTAGCGGTAGACTCTTTCTGTTGCAGACACGGGATACCATCATACATAAAAGTATTTTAAAACGTCTTCAATCGTGTCTTAGCTATCTAATTATGACACTAAGGCACTGCGCAAATTTAGACACTTTCTGTTGCAGACACGGGATACCATCATACATAAAACGAGGTTGCTGTGTCCAGTAGTAGCAAATGAACGCACTGCAAATCGTGTTTTTGTATGATGGTGTCCCGTATCGGCAACAAAGTGTCTACATTTGCGCAGTGCCTTAGCGTCACAATTAGATAGCCAATACACGATTGAAGACGTTTTAAAATAGTAGAATCCGAGCAGCACAAGTTTGAGCACATACATGTGCAGTCGCTATTTGGTGAAAAGTGGACTATGGTAAAGGACTACTTTGTTGTCCTCATTGCGTAGTCTCTGAGTAACACTTTGGGGATAATAGTCGCGATTATATGTATGTATGTACAAGTTTGCCGGTAAATCGTTTGTAGCCGTCTTTCCTATTGTATGAGAATAATTCCATAATCAAACCGCTGCAAAAGGCTGCAATACGATTGAAGACGTTTCAACGCACGACCGGACCACAGTAAGGGTATGTGTCAGATGATGAGCGCTCAACGTTTTGCTAACGCGCGTTTACAACTAAATAATAAATAGTCATTAAAATAAATAGCGACTCTTGCTAAGACATAATAAAGTGCAATTCAGGTAGTACACCGCTCCCATACCTACAGTTAAATTCACCTAGAAGTTGCCTCTCTATCGCCTAGCTTTTATCTCTTTTAACGACTGCAGGGTGTTCGCGGGCGTCTGTCCGGTCGGCTACTTGTAGCTTTATACCTAAAGCGCGGAGTGCGCCAGGCCTGCATGCAACATGTATTTTATTCTAGGAGTATACATGCTGACGCGCGTTTCTATACCGTTCTATAAACGCGCGTTAGCAAATCGCGCGTTGAGCGCTCATCATCTGAACATACCCGCGTGTTCCATTGCGCAGGGAACGCGACCACGTGCCGCCAGGTGACGGCGCCGACGAGCGTGCGCGACGTGCCGTGGGCC
Source organism: Scoparia ambigualis (assembly GCA_963921215.1). Lineage (NCBI taxonomy): Eukaryota > Metazoa > Arthropoda > Insecta > Lepidoptera > Crambidae > Scoparia > Scoparia ambigualis. Next base: position 2,550,369 of record OY992518.1, on the reverse strand, counting down.
AGCAACTGCTGCCCCATCACCTTCAGCACCGTGGGCGTGTGGCCCGAGGCCGCCGACGGCACCGACATCAACTCCTGCACCAGGTAATACCAACCACTCTTCCTTTGCTTTTTTTTTATTCTCCAACAGGTTCTTGGCCTTCATCTCACCTGATGGTAAGTGACGATAAGGCCGAAGGTGGAAGCGCGCTTCATCCGGAATCTTCAAGCACTGAGGAACTGGCTATCTTATCTCTAAACTACACACAACAATGCTATAACATCGTTGTTATGGTGACAGACTTAAATAAGATGTGGTATCTAACCAGGCGGACTTAACAGTCCTACCACCAACCCAATAGAACTCCTGCAAAAGGTACGGTCTGCTTCTAGTTCGTCTTCTAAAAGTGTTAGTAGCCTTGTATCTTGCCGATTTAAAAACCGGCCGTAGGCAGGGCGGCGTCTGTGCAGGATGGGCACAAGGAGCATTTTAAACAAACATCCTTCCATATCCAGATCCAGTCTTCATCTTAAAAATCCTTATATACCATTGAATTACATAAATCCAGAGTAGTACTGATAGTGTTTTCAATTTCAGGTCTCACGACGGACGTCTCGCCGCGACCGGAGATGACTTCGGAAAAGTCAAACTGTACGCGTATCCCGTGACACAGCCGAAGGTAAAACAACATGTGCTAGTGACAATGAGTCGTCACATTATAGTGTCGATTATGATATCAATTTAAAGAGTCGGATGAGTTATCGCGCCTGGCTTTTTGGTTTACTTCATAACCATCTCATAATCAAATATCATCTCATTCAGGCACTATTTGACATTTATTTATGAATACTTGTGAACACGCAAGGCGTATTTACTTTGACACTCTTGTACTACAATGTGTGTTTGCTGTTATTTTCCATGAATAAATGTATGAGTGTGTTATTGCAGTCGCTGTGCCACCAGTACGGCGGGCACTCGTCACACGTGACGTGCGCGCGCTTCGTGTGCGACGACGCGCGCCTGCTCACCACGGGCGGACTCGACACCGCCGTCATGCAGTGGGTCGTCGACTAAACACACCAACATATACCTACGCCGTGACGAAAAACTCTTTATATAACACACGTTCCCTCGAAAAAACCTACAAGTGTCGGAAAGAAATATTTGACAGATCCATTTTTCGATTTAAAGTTATCAGGTGAACGTTTTCTATAAAAAGTGTTTCGACAACGTAGGAGACCCACACACACGCCCGGCCTATCATGATTTTGTTGTGCCCCGATAACTATCGAATTCATGTCGCAAAACTCCTAGTGGGTGTTTTTGTATGTTATTTGGTGCAGCGTTATTTTCCGTCACTGTCCGACAAATTAGAGCCAACAAATTTGTGCTTGGTCTACAGAATGATAGGTAAACAAGTTAAAAGGTCGATTTATTTCAAGAGTTTATCCTCATTTAGTTATCAGTCTGTTTAACGAATTTGTAATGAGACTCTGCAACAAAGCGAGCCTCTAGACCAGTGTCAATACTATGCTTAACTAATCGGCGTTTGCGTATTTCTATGTTCTAGCACATTTTTTTAAACTAAACTACTTTTTCTAGAGGACTAACTTAGTGGTCGCAATCAAGCAGACCTATTCTATAACATACTTCATATTATATTAGATTTCATTAATTATGCATACATACTTTAAATTATATTATTAATATTTATTGTTTCAAATACGCAGACGCTGTGGCAACGTTTTTGCCAATAATTTTCTTTGAAGCTGAATAACATTCTATGTTATTTCTTATCTTGCGATGAATATAAGTTCTTAAGAGTTTTAATATTTTCTAAATATCCAGATTATAAAAAATATTGTTTTAATGGCTAAATTGATAATTAACAATTATGAAAGAAGTAGTTACGAAGAAGGTGGAACAATTAATAAAATAAATATCTTTTTCATATTGCACAAATTAGTGTGCACTTTTGTATAATCAACGAGAGCTTGTTGATGAGTATTAATGAAAATTTAATATTGAGAAAATGTTTTATATATTTAAAGCTTGCAACTTCTGGTAAGAGTAAAACTTTTACTTGTATGTTTTATATGTATCGTAATGATATGACGCATTTCAGGGATAGCTAGTTTAAAGTATTGTATTATAATTGTTTTTAACGTGATATCTATGCCTAGGCACTCCGAAACCTCAGAATCTGACATTTTTATAGCAAAGGAGTTGTGAAAACAGGCTATATTTTTAAAACAAGTTTTAAAACTTTCACGTTTTATTAGCATAGGTGCTTAATGGCAACACTGACACTAACACTATTGCGAATTTTACACTTGCAACACTGCGAATATTGTCATAATTATGTGATTGAGCTTGTTTTAAGCGTAATTTTAATATTTATAAGCATAATAACAGAGCACTATGGTAATGTAAAGCCATTTAGATCAAGTTTACAAAATAGCATTATGTTGTATTTTAAGTTAAGTTCGTGGTTTATGACCAACAACTTTGCGAAGTACAAAATCTCAAATACGTTTTATGATACGCTGTCCACTGTTTTCATAAATAACTTCTAAGCAAATAACGACTTAATATAAATAATATACGGCTCATAAACCACACAGTATGTTTATTTTCGAGTAAGTATGTATTGTCGGTACACATTTCTTAGCTTCGTCGGTTTAGTAACCTAGTCACCGTATAGTTTCATTCCATCGTGTTTTAATTTAATCCGCGCCCGTGTAGCGTAGGCACTAATGTTTTAGAACGTATTGTAAATATATTAATGTACGAAGGCGTGATCCGTCTCTTGAATGTGCCTCGATTAAAAAATGTTTTATGAATCTGTGTGTTTTATTTATTTTCCAGTATTTAATCTTATCGTTTCATTTACAATTGTTATTTCAAGTTATTTCTATTTTGATGTATGGTGGAATATCCTAGGTTGGACATTGAGGAGTTTAAGGCGATCGCTGCCCCACGGATTGAGAAGTTATTTCACCATAAAACTGGCGGCTGGACAAATAGAACATATTATAAAAAACTATATGGAGTGCTCTATTATCAAAACACATAACATTGTAACACATGGATAGTGTCAGTTCAGCAGCAAGTTTTTGAATATAAATTTGTATAACAAATATAAATAAACATACTTAAGCATAAGTCCCAGCTTTCCAACAGGACACTCATAATCGGAGATAGAATTTTATCTAACTGGAAGCAACTTCCGGAGACAATATTAGTCAATATAAATCCTATATCACATGAATTTGGGTAGCCTACCCTGGGCCCTTTCAAAATTACAAGAACTGTTTCAGTTTCCGAAAATAAACAAGTGTGTCCCTAAAATATCTGCAAATATTAAATCTGAATAAAATGTTAATAAATATTTGTTGAGCAAATCTTACAAGACAGAGCAAACACTACTACTCGTAAAATAATACGAACTTTTGCAACATAACCAATGATAAAAAACAACTTTATTTTTTATCAACAAAATACTATACATCGTAGCGTATCGTATACGGCGTCGCAGATCGCAGGTAGGAGCGGAACGATGGAACAGCACATCCATAATGTATAACGGAACATTAAAATAAATTATTAAAACGAATAAACAATTACAAAATAAAGCTAATACAGATACAAAATAAACAAATCGTAACTCAAAATGTGAAGCGACTCGCAAAACCCTGAAACGGCTAACATTTCAACCAATGCTTTCGAAGCTAGCTGTTTGTCATCGGTATTTATTAATATATAATATAACAGTAGATGTTATTGTTTTACGTTTAAAAGTACCGTTTCGTCTGTTTCAGCTCAAGCTATAGATTGTATCGAACCTTCCAGAGTTCCGCGAGTGCTAAAACTAAAAATAACAAATCTCCCGCAACTAAAAGCTGTTTTCTCCTACTACAACAGAATAGATCTATCGGTTTAAATACATAGACTGCGATGCGTTCCATAATCCATTTCAATTCATTGACGTAATTTTATTTGTCTTCACAACCTCATTTCACTCCGCTAAGTGGGAGAATTCAGAATTGAAAATTCATTTTAATTTAACGTCAATTCATATTAAACGCCAAACGCATCGCAGCCCGCTGGGCCACACCGGGACATCGGGCGGGACTACTGAAACGAATTCTAATCGTCAACGATTTAATTCTATTTTATATACAACAGCACTACACCTATATCAATTGTTCTACACTATTGGCGGATAGCTCGAGCAGTCGCCAGGCGGCTTTAGGGTTAACCTCCTGCGGGTCACGGCAGAGCACCCACACGTAATTGACCCTCATGACTTTGTCAGGGTCACCTTCGATGACGTTATTCTTCGCATCTCTCACGCACATTATCTGCTGGGATTGAAACGTGATTACTAAAACCGGGCCTTGGTCCATCATCTTGCCCATGACTAGTTCGATGTTCTCGATGTCCAAGATCTTGGAGTCGAGTCGGTAGCCCAGCTGCTTGCACTGCTTGATCGGCGTGGCGATAATGTTGAACACCCCCTCGTAGCACCAGTCCTTGAGGATGTCTAAGTCCCCCCTCACCATGGCTTCAAGGATGTTGGGAATGATGTCGCTGGCGCAGTCTTCGAGGAACCGTTGCGCGGTGAAGTCGGGCTCCACCTACGGAAACATTAAGAAGAGATTGAGAGCTTTGAGAGCATTGATATAATTCCTTTACTGTTAATCGGTTATTACGAAAAAGATTTCCAGAAGTACCACCACTAAGAATCGAACATCGGGGCCACTGATTCTGAGGCAGGTGGTTATTTTTTTTTAAAATTACTATTGATGTGCGTTAAACACATTAATAATAGTCCTGTTAATCCAAATGACTGCGTCGGAGTGGGTTCACGGCAGTAGTCTGACGGAGTTATGGGATTGAACCACGATATCTCGCGTTCAACTCGAGCGTCTATCCGCTCGGCTACCGACGCCTCAAATTATTTTCTTTCAAGAAGTAATGTGCTGACAACTAAAATGTACTGGAAATTGACAGTTGGTCATCCTACCACAACATAGGATAAAATGTTTACTAGAAAAAAATCAACCAGTCTCAGGAAGCTCGAATGGGATTCGAACCCACGACCTTTGGATTGCCGGTCCACTGCTCTAACCGCTGAGCTACCGAGACCCCAGAAGACTCGCTGAATTCTTCCTAGTAGTTTGATGTACGCTGCAAGCCAGCGGTATTTTTTTTTTTTTTTTATACTAAGCCCGGCAAATGACCCCACTCCACCTGATGTTAAGTGGAAATGAGGTCCAGGCGCGAGGACAACTGGTGCAGCGTAAGAGACGTAGCATCAGTCATCCTCACTCTGCCGGCCCACAAAGTGCTTCTTCACGCCTCGTTTGAAGAAGGAGGTATTACGTCACTGTGAAGTCTACCCTCACATTCGAAACAAATACTATTGCAAACTACTAGGAAGAATTCAGCGAGTCTTCTGGGGTCTCAGTAGCTCAGCGGTTAGAGCAGTGGACCGGCAATCCAAAGGTCGTGGGTTCGAATCCCATTCGAGCTTCCTGAGACTGGTTAATTTTTTTCTAGTAAACATTTTATCCTATATTTATATAGTATTGTGAATGCAAAATTACAATAATAAAGCTACCACAACATGTCAAACTTCATCAACAGTGTCGTAGAGCGTATAGCTAATCGTGAGGTCTGACCGCAGACTAGCCAAATAATGTGTAAAATTAAGTCTTTTTTTAATATTATGAAGCTGCGTGTGGTGGCGACTCGTTAATATAGAATACATACTACCGTCCCATCTCTTCCCTTGGATGTCGTAAAGGGCGACCAACGGACTAAACTGCACACGCACTTGGGTGTAGGCATAGCACGGCGATGGACTCACCATCTATCGCGCTGAGCACATGTGCAGTTGTCATATGGTGTGCAGAGGGCTGTAGCAGTGCACTGCTTTTGTAGCCCTCAACACCTAGCCTCAACCCTTTGAGGATAACTAACAGTCGTAAGTCCATGTCAGTATGTATGAACAATTGAGGAGGTTCCCGATCGACCAGTTTTTGGGAACGCTACTGTACGTCCGCGCGCAAGGAATGGAGCGGATAAGCAAACACCTTCCAACCGTGTCAACAGATGGCGCCACAAAAACCAACTCAACGACATCTCCATACTGCGACAGAAAATAGTATGGAAAGCCTGCATCGCGGTAGCGAAGTTTCACCATCTCCTTCGCTATACATAGCACCTCCAACTAACACCCGTTGGACCTCGGTCCCCGAGCTACGAGTATAACACCCAGCTCGGAGGAAGATCTTCCCTTTGCCTTCCTCAATGTGGCATCCATTTCCACCTACCTTCCGCTTCCCTACACGCATAACAATATCGCCCAAAACTAGTTGACCGGGAACTTCATGTGTGTGTGTGTGTGTGTACCTTGCATATCTCGGTGAGTGTCTTGGAGAGCTCGGTCTTCTCGAACACGTTCCCGAACAGGTGGCCGACCTTCTCGGTGAGGAAGCGCGACGCGCGCACCACGGGGTTGTCCGACTCCTCGTACTTTATCTTCCAATCTAGGACCTGGGGGCATTGTTGAGGTATAGTAGTTTCTAGTATTCTACGTAGTTTATTTTATCTTAAATAATGGCTTCAAAGATAAGTTTTAATGCAATGCAACGCGATTCGGACGGGTATTTGTTTCTTCATCCACCCTCACACGTTCACTTAAATTGTCACAGTGCAATGAATCGTCAGTAACACGACTCCAGCACACTGCACTAACAGTATCGGAGTTTCTTTTTTTATAGACACATGTTGTGGTTTGCATTTGCCAATCACTGGATTCCACGCTGATGATAATTTTAAACCGGTCCTCCCGATTGAAATTTTTATACTCTTGATCTCAATCGCTTCACGTACTATCCTGCTATGATAATAACGATCGGTGGAGAGGATTTTAGGATCATGTAACTCCATCCAGTGATTAACTCCAGCTTCCAGCAGATGTTCAGCTAACGCCTATTTGTCTATTTGTCGATTTTTGACAGCTGCGATGTGTTCCTTGACACGTTTTGCGATAGTCAGCTTAGTCTGTCCAATCCAATATACGATGGATGGAGTTACATGATCCTAAAATCCTCTCCACCGATAGTTATTATCATAGCAGGACAGTACGTGAAGCGATTGAGATCAAAAAGTAAAAAAATAATAATCGGGAAGACGGGTTTAAATTATCATCAGCGTGGAATCCAGTGATTGGCAAATGCAAACCGCAACATCTGTCTATAGATAGAAACTCCGATACTGTTAGTGTAGTGTGCCGGAGTTGTGTTACTGACGATTCATTGCACTGTGACAATTTAAGTGAACATATGAGGGTGGATGAACAAACAAATACCCGGCCGAGCCGACGACGCCGCGCACCGCCAGTTCGCTTGTGACCACGGCCGCAGCATCGCGGCCGAAACGTCAAGCAGTAAGTAGATATGTACTTCCTTACAAAATGAATCGTATTATGTCCCGTTAAAAAAGTTTTAATGGCTTCAAAGTCAAAGTTAAAAACGTTTTATTCAATAAAGTTTCGTCATTTTTTTACTGTGGAGATGGATGGATGCAAGAAACCGCACATACAGAAGGACATTTACAAAAACAAAAATATATGGCTTTGTGCGGAAAGCAAATTTAGCTAGTGTCAAGTAAGAGACATAATAGTAAATAATTTTTTTTTGCATTTTGCGGGGCAAAGGATTCGCTCATACAGCCTTAGAACGGCACATTAGGCCCGCCCAATCAGAAACGTCTGATTAATCTTAAAATTACCGAACGAAAAAAAGAAACCGAAACCTAATCTATTGGCAAACGCGATAATTTGCTTATAGCCCGTTTTAAAATCCCTTGAAAGTAGATGATAGTGAGTGATAATATGAATGTTCAATAGTATTTACTATTAAAATAAATGGCATTGAGCTTACATTTAGTTCAATCAATATCCGCGCAATATGAACTCAAATTAGCGCTTGGGTCATAACAGAAGAGTACGAAACTTCAAACGAAACTAAAATATCGGGATCGGTTTTTAAGAGTAAACATGCTGTTCCTGTTTTTTATGATTTCTCCACAAAAACGTGAACATTTTCAAAGTACCGTCACCCACCTTGTTGACGTACTGGTTGTTGTTTTTGAAGTCCTCCCACTGCTGGTAGAACTTGGAGTCGCGGTGCAGCTCCACGCCCGTGCTGTGCGTGTCCGGCGCGAAACTGCGCTCGTCCATCGCCACCTGACACACCAGCTGCATCAGCTTAATCGAGCCAAGGGTGAGGCACGCCAGCATCATCAGCTCAACGGCTCCGTGCTCTAGTAGCCACCAGTGCTAGACTCAATCGATTCCCAGCAGGAGTACATTAGCGTTTTTTAATATATCGACTATCTAACATTTTTCGAAAAATTTACTTTTTAAATCATTAAGTTTAACCCCTTGAGCATCGTTAAACCAGACAATTGAAAATGTAGTTTCGCGACCGCCGGGTCTTATGATCCTTGACCTATTAAGGTCGGTTTCCGCGTATTTTGATGAAACCACTTATCCGTATTTTTGGCGACAAGGGAAAAAAATAATTGTGGAAATAGCTTCTAACTAAATGAAATTATGGCATTTTCTCCTATCTACGTACATCTTGGTACAACCCAAGTTTTCGAGACACTAAACGTTTTTTTCGCTTTGTGTAAAATGTTATCTTTGTTAGTTAGAAGGTATTGTCGCTTCGCTGTCGGTATATTTTTCTTTCTCCTACGGGTGAGCACGTCGCTTTCATCTCACCTGATGGTAAGTGACGGTAAGGCCGGAGGTGGAAGCGCGCTTCACCCGGAGTCTTCAAGCACTGAAGAACTGGCTATCTTATCTCTAAACTTTAACAATGCTGTTAACATTGTTGTTTTGACGCCACGACTTTAGATAAAATGGTGGTGGCTAGCCAGGCGGAAACAACAAGCCCTACCACCAACCGGCGGCGATAAGCTTACCACCTGTCACGCTGAGCACATGTGCAGTCGCTATTTGGTAAAAAGTGAACTATGGCAGAGGACTACTTTGCGGTCCTCATTGCCTAGTCTCTGGGATTCGAGGATAATAGTCGTGCTTATAATGTATCTCGTACCTCGACCCGTTTCCGCAGCGCGCCGGGCGCCACGTACACGCGGCCCTCGAGGCCTCGCGACGCCATCTCGTTCTTCACCACCTCAGTCGCCTGGGGCAGACAGAATACTAATCAAGTACACTCTCCACAGCTTAAACTTCCTGAATAGGTGGTAGACTAAAATATGATTTAAGCCCATTTAAATGTGTTTATTAAATTAAGGTTTCATGTTTTGAAAAAAAAAACGTCATTAACGTCAAAAATCAAATGTGACGAAAATGTTGAAACATTGACTTTATGATGAGTTGAAGCCCAACCTCCCCTTCTGCTGAAGCCGTAAACTTACGAGCATGCATGAAGAACGGTATGAGAGTAAACGAAGCAGAGGATGTGTATCAGCATCGTAGCAAATGGGCAGCTGTGGTCTTTGTATGCATGTGTGTAGGTATGTATGTTAAGACTGTTCATCATTCTTTCTATACGTCCCTTTTCTGGGGTTCCACTCAGACCTTCTCGCTTGAATAATAACACTTACTTCAGGCCTAATGTGGGTTTTGACGACTCAATTGTACTATAATAACCTAAGGCTTAATTAAAATCGATTAGCTTCACGATCGCCCACTTTTCGGCGTAAATCGTTTGCGCTCCATTCCTTGCGAGCGTGCGTACCGTAGCGTGCGCGTAGCGCTGTGCTATAGCCTGCCCGCAACCGCTGTACCGCGCCTTAGGTATGCGCGGGGAGGTGGGGAGTGGGAAGTAAAGAGCATGAACTCACATGAGATTCGTAGTGTCAGACAGATCTTACGATATCGAAGCACAGTTTATTGAAGCTTTATATTTACGAGTATAATTACATCCAATCAATCCGTTTTTGTCCAATATGATTTTTAGATAAGTACAATTAAAGAACCAATATAAATGAAATAAATCTTTAATTCTTGGAAATATATATTATAAACTTTCATTATTTGCTTTTCTTTTCTTAAAATATTCGGTCACTTTGAAAATGACAGTCTTGATATCTCGAGATAATGCACGACCCATTTTTAGATATTTTATCTCATGTGCGTCTGACACACTAGTTGCCGCCGTGAGCGATGACGGCAGAATGACAAAATGGAGGAACTGTTTCGCCCCCCCGCCTCGCCGCTCGCATACCTAAGGTGCGGTACAGCGGTAGCGGTCAGACTATAGCGAATATCGCCGGAAAGTCGTCGACCGAGCAACCTCGACCCTACCTTTCGAAGCGCAGAGGAATCCCAAGATATTTTAATTTGGTCACGCATCCGGTGACCAGGCCTTGTGAAAGTTGTTTAGCATGCAAGACCTTAGCACTTCGCTGCATCCAAGCTCCTTACAAATTAGCTACATTTTTTAAAAATTTTACCAATTGATGTATATTTTTCCAGTTAACAATAGAATTGAAACATTCGTTATCTATGAAAAAACATTGAAATGAAATGGTTAATTTGCTTTCAATTTTTCATAACAACCGCTCTTTCATTGTGTTTCTCGAAACAACTCACTTGTGATATAGTTCTGAAAGCAGAAGTCTGTCCAAGCTTCTGCCTGGTGTCCGCTATGCTCTCGGCGGCGTCTTTAGCACTCTTTGAGATATCCCCAGTTAACTTGCCTGCAATGAAACATTATAATTTTAGAAAACTACCAATGTTTAATTTTAAAAGTCTGTATTTCTGAAATACTGTGAAATGAAATATGGAAATTTTTTATATTAATTTTTTTTATCGTGCGTTTTACGCGCGACGTGGAGCGTACGAGCCGAGCGAGCGGCAGCCTACTGCCGATTGCCATACGCCTGCAGCGGCCTGCACGAGGGAGAGGGGGAGGGGAGGAGGAGGGGGAGCTAAAATGCGGAAATGCATAGTTTTAAGATATTTTTATTTTGAGGTTATGTTAGGTTATTTTTAGGAAAAAAACAAATATTCTACTAAGTTACCATTACCGTACCCCCTCCATCCCCGTCCCTTCCTCCCCCAAGATATTTTTGAATGGAGCTAGTTTTCTGTTGCCTAATAAAAAAATAACCTCGAAATTCATAACAATCGCTACGCAATAAAAAACCGCTGTTTAAAATGTTATTTGGATAAAATAAGCGATCTTTGGCTTTAAAAAACGGCCGCATCCACATTCTTCTGCGTTTGCGTCTCCGTAATAATAGTACGAGCAACATCGTACTGGCCAAGAACAACGAGTCCTCTTCTGCATACGTTTCGGAAGAAACTGATGGAATATAGCCGGGGTTAATCGATCAACGTCGATCGATGAGTTTGACGAACGGTATCCGTCGATCGATTAAAGCTACCACACCTATCGATCAACGTCGACCGACCGTCGTCGATCGATTGGTTAGTCAAACGGTATCGATCGATTAAAGCTACCAGATCAACATCGATCGATGTTGATCGATGCCGTCGATCGACGATCGATCGATTGGTCTGGTAACACCCTAAGATAACCCTACAAAAGTTAATGCGGTGCGTGGTGCGTGGTACCCGGTACCATTTTGGACGATTTGTTGTATTATCTTATCACCGTAGGGCTTGTAAAAGCTTTTCTCTCTAAGTGCCCTTTGATCCACTGAGTTTTTGTTCCATGCGTCATACATTATCGGAATAGTAGTCGTTTTTTTGGTAATGACGTCATTTCATTATCAATGGTATGGATATTCAAGGTAAGGATATGTATTTATGTTAATATTAATTTGATACATGGAAAAAAAAATCAGGACTTTTCAATTATATTACACCAATAACAGCAATTAAGATAACTATATCAAATCGCGAGTTGTTAGTGTTTAGTGTGTATATGCCTAATGATTCATTTAAAAATCTTGTTGAATTTAATAACTGTTTAAGTGAGATTGTTGCTACGATTGAATCCTGTGATATTGAGTCGGTGTATATGTTGGGTGATTTTAATGCGCACCTGGGTGAGTTATTTGGTAGAGAATTGTTAAATTTTTGTGTAGATCTTCGTAAAATGGTTATGTAGGGATGTTGCCAAACTTGGTCGACAAAGCGCTAATAAAATTATACATTTAGTAGTAATGTACATGGGTGTCGATGCTGGCTCGACCATTGTTTGGTTACTGAAGCGGCATGGCTGTCAGTCGCTAATGTTAAAATACACCATAATGTATACTGGTTTGACCACTTCCCGTTACAAATAAAATGTAATATTAGCGTAGCTCGAATTAAGTCTAAATGTAATTATATGTAGAATAAAATAGATTGGGGTGAGAGAAATAAAAATCAGATAATAGAATACATGAAATCATGCTCTTTGTTTTTAAAATGTATAGATTTTCCTACCGAACTAAACCAATGCTGTGATAGTATGTGTATCAATTTGACTCATAGGCCAGTGATTGAAGACATTGTCAAAGTGTTACAGGAGTCCGCGGTCGGTAGACGTGAGTCCGGAGGGTCGAGAAAGGCGAAAGATATAGCAGGGTGGAATAAATATGTTAAGCAAGCTCATAGAGAGGCCCGCCATAACTTTATTAATTGGAAAAGCCATAACATGCCTACTTCAAGGCCAATTTACAATAAAATGGGAGAAAGTAAAAGTATATTTAAAAATAAGTTAAGGTTTTGTCAAAATCACAAAGATCAAATACGAATAGACATAATAGCTGAACAACACAAAATAAAGAATTTTGTAAAATTTTGGAAACAGACAAATAAATTAAATCATATGGTAGGGCTTCCTGTAAGTGTTAGTGGAGAGACAGATACAAAGAGAATAGCAAATGTTTTTAAAAATCATTTTAGGGTGCAATCTCTTGTTAGTCGGTGGCGGGAGGTGCTTGAGGGTGTGACTTCTGTTTCGGGTTCGCCTCTTGGCTTTAACGCTAAAGAAGTAAGAAATCAGTGAAGGGATTGTCAAGAGGTAAATCTCCGGGACACGATGGTCTCACCGCCGAGCATCTTCTGCATGCTGGCCCGCATATTTATCGTGTTCTTGCGATGCTGTATACATTCTGCGTGAGGCATACATATTTGCCTAGGGACCTGATAGATAGGCGATGGCGATATAGCCGATATAAACAACTACAGACCAATATCTCTTGCAACTATAATTAGCAAAGTGCTTGACGGGCTGATTGAGCGCCAGCTTAAGAACCACATAAAGTTAAACGACGCTCAATTCGGTTTTAGAAGCGTCCAGATTCGTCAACTGAAAGCGCTATTCTGGCGCTCAAGCAGACGGTCAAGTATTACACGGATAGGCGGACACCGGTGTATGCGGCATTTCTCGACCTTTCCAAAGCTTTTGACCTCGTTTGCTATGAAAAGCTATGGACTAAACTTTATAGCCGTAAAGTACCTGGAGAGATAGTTGACTTGACATGGTGAGGTTTTGGTACAGCTCACAGCAAAACCGTGTCAGGTGGGCTAACACGTTCTCTGACGCCTACAGTTTGGAGTGTGGGGTGAGACAGAGGGGCTTAACATCTCCGCTCCTTTTTAACCTCTACATTGATCAGCTGCTTGATGAGCTCGGTGGGGCTAATATCGGCTGCTCAGTAGATTGAATTTTTATAAATAATATAAGTTACGCAGACGATATGGTCCTGTTGAGTCCCTCAATCAGTGGGCTCCGAAAGCTGATGAGAATGTGTGAGTCATACGCTACACTCCCTCCCATAATTGGACACGGACTCAATTATAATGAAAAAAGAGCGATTTGCTGGTTTTTAAGGCTAAAGGAATATCATTAGATAATGTCCCTCCTGTAAACGTAAACTTAAACGAAACTCCCATTAAAATGGTGGAAGAATTTAAGTATTTAGGTCACTTTGTCACGGAGGACTTATCTGATGATAAGGATTTGGAGCGAGCGGAGAGCGGTGGCGGTTCGCTGCAATATGCTGGCCCGTAGGTTTGCACGGTGCACGAAAGAAGTGAAGATCACTCTTTCAAGGCTTACTGCCAAAGCTTCTACACATAGCGAGCCTACAACGCTCTACGCGTACAATACAACAATACTTTCAGAGTTCTGATGGGCGTCCGCGATACTGTAGCGCGTCACAAATGTTTGCGGAGGCTCATATTAATTATTTTTACGCCATCATGAGAAATAGAACATCGTCCTTGATGAACAAGATGCGTGTGAGCACCAACGGTATTCTGAGGGCATTATCCTGTAAACTGGATAATCCATTGGGTGCACATTCACATGTAGTTCAAGACCGCCGGACTCGCATTATTATCACCCAACCCTAAATAAAAAATAAGTACGTTAGTACGTACGTGTACGTAAATTTTAATAATTTAATAATATAAATTTTATTTTGATATAATTATGTATGATTTTGTAAATTTTAAGTTTTAAATTTATAATGTTGACATGAATTTGAATTTGGTATTTTTAATTTTTATTATCATTTGTATTTTGTTTCCTATTTTATATTTTTATTTCATTATAGAATTTTAAATAGTATTGTAATTTAAATATTTTATTCTGCATCTGTGACATATTTTACTAACATAGTTTTAAGAAATTCTGTAACTAACACATTATGGGTGTATACCCGCAATAAATAATTTGATTTGAATTAAATTGAATATTTGACTTTGAATATATGTGTAGAACTATTTTGAAATATAAAATTTATATTGCATTTTGAATTACTAACAAGATTTTTTACAAAGTTATCTTCTTAAGTATTCAGCCTAGTCGGATTCGGCTAGGCTGGCTTCGGCCTTAGAGGCGTTCAGGCATAACCCCGCGGATGGTAGCTTCGCACCACCGGCCGCTCGGCCGAGTGCATGAACCAAATATCCGAAACTGCGGTTCCTCTCGTACTGAGCAGTATCACTATCGCAACGACGAGCCATCAGTAGGGTAAAACTAACCTGTCTCACGACGGTCTAACGGTCGGTAAGTCATTGTTTAAAACACAAGGACAGAATGCTAAGAGGAAACCAATGTGGTACATGCATAAATTATGTTCTTGTGTTTAAATTTAAATGTGTGATGTGATGTAACAAATGACGATTTTTTTAATTTAATTTTCAGCGGTTGCTCTTAACCCGGGCATCATCGCGTGCACGGTGTTGGGTGCCAGCTTCTGCGACGAATGGGATGGGGGCGTGGGAATGATGGCACACTCCCACTTGCTAGGCGCACTCAGCGTGGTCAGCCGCACCGGGCGAAAGTCATAGCGACGCAGGCGCTGTGGTGGCGTCTGATACGGGATGGTAGAGGAGCGGCATCTTTGTTTAGTCAAAGATGGGAGGGGGCAGGGGGGGGCTATTATCCCAAAACGGCTAGTCAGTGACTAGGCAATGAGGACTGCAGAAGCAGAATTATTATTCAGGTCAGTTATTTCAGGTCGGCCCGATCCACGGGCTCTATGGAGAGACGTTGCGTCTCTCTGTATAATGTACCGCATTTATCATGGGAAGTGTTCTGAGGAATTGTTCAGCTTGATCCCTGCCGCTGATTTCCTTCACCGCACTACACGCATTCGACTGTCATTCCAGCGACATCACCTTGATGGATGGCGGTCTACTACTGTGCGTTTTTCACGAAATTTCTTGCCTCGAACTACAGTGTTGTGGAACCAGCTCTCGGCGGCGGTATTTCCGGACCGTTACGACTTAGGGATCTTCAAGAAACGAGCCTATTCCTTCCTTAAAGGCCGGCAACGCGTCTGCGATTCCTCTGGTTTTGCGGGTGTCCATGGGCGGCGGTGATTACTTTCCATCACGTGACCCGCATGCTCGTTTGCCTCCTTATTTTATATTAAAAAAAATCCCCTGCCATAGTTCATGTACATCAGTGGTGAGCCCATCGCCACTATGCTTATGGATGTCTGTGCAGTCTTTAGCCTTTTACGTCACCCACGGAAAGAGAGGGGGTGGTAGTATAGTATAGTTTGAGTGCGCCGTTACACACGGCTTAGCTGATGGTCATGATTGATTGTAGAGTTCTCACCAGCCTTCTTGACGATGTCTGTCTTGCCCGCCTCCTCCAACACATGCTCCACTTTGCCCTTGATGCCCTCCAGTGTCTCCTTCAGCACCTCGGAGCTTTTGGACGCCTCTGACTCCACAGCGTGGAACTTTCGACGCGCTGCCTGCACAAGTACAATGGTGATTTTTTTTATTTTTTACATGCAAACATAGATGACATATCTGTTTGATTATGTTACATGGGCTATTTTACTTGAAATAAATAATTTATATTCTTTATTACATTTTTTATTTCTACACTTCCAACTATTATCTCAAAAGGTTAGCCAGACAGCTCCAGCAATACTTTCACAATTCAATAAATAGGTAACATTTCAATTCAATAAATTTTATTGCCAGTCACAGGTTTAAAAAGATGTTACAGAATTAAGTAGGGTACAAGTGACGCCCTGCAAGGACACAGCAACTATAAGGGGACACTATTCCCATAGTTAGTTTATATTCTATTATAATATTTGTGTGTACAAACTGTAGGGCTAGGGCTGAATACTTTTAAGAAGAAATAAACTTAGTAATGATTTAATTGTTTGTCAGTCTCACGGAGCAAAAACAAAGAGGAGGTGTTGCAATCAATGTAGTCCAGCAACTATCAATGTAGTCCTGACGTCACACCGTAGTTGAACTACTTACGACCAGGTGTCGCTTTCGTCAGTACAACTCTCGTTGGCTGGCGAATAGGTTGTTCATGGCTTATTCAGTCTTTTAAAGAATTATAAAAAATTCTCGACCAGAACTTTTTGTTAGCATGAAGTGCTGTGTTGTATCGTGTAGTAGTTACACGGATAAAACGAGATTAAACGGAATAAACATATCTTTCCACTCGTAAGTAATATTTAAATTAAATTTATACTTCATCAAATAAAGTTACGACATACACGACATCTAGTAAAATATAGCAGAACTTTTATGACAACTCTGCTAATCTCGTAAATTAGGTAGGTACTTGCTTTGGCTACTGGCCACTAGATGGTTTTCTCCTATTTGGACTCCCCCCGCAACCCGCGCAGCTGAGACACTATTATTATATGAAAAAAGTAGTTACAACACCTCCTCTTTGTTTTTGCTCCGTGGTCAGTCTGTTACTAAAGACAGAAACACTTAAGCCATACCTGTAAAGCTTCAGAATTTTCCAACTTATGTGCTTCTTCTCTGAACTTTTTGATGTTATCTTTCATCTCTTTGTTTTTCGCTATGTCTTCTCTTATGTTGTTGATGATTGATGAGAAGAAACCTTTCCGTGCTGAGTAGTGGCGACATTCTTGTGCTGTAAACTAAAACTTTACATATAAATTTCACAGAAGAAGTTGCAAAATATTTCTTATAAGAATATAATAAGACTATAATGTAAACATGCTAGCCTTGCTATATGATAACAATAACCAATGTTGCCCATTGGTTATTGTTATCATATAGCAAGTTTATTTTAAGACACATAAATAAATTAATGGGCTACAATCAAAGTAAAATCATTATTGCCATAACAAGCGAAGGGCTCAGCATTAGTAGTGCTGACAGTGAATTTTGGGGTAATTTTTTTTTGCATAAAGAACTCATGAATAAGAACAAGCACACAAAATTTTATTGCTCGGAATCAATTAAGACTCCCACAATAAATTATTGATAATTAATTTTTAGGATATCATTAGTTCGTATAGTGAAGTGACAGCTCTTTTGCCAACTCTCCAACGTAAAAACGCTTTAAAAGCAACCGCGTTATGTTGGCAGCTCTGCTAAATTGCGAAAAAAGCTAAAATCCAATGCCTTATAGCAAAATAAAAAACTGCCCTACTTCTGTAGGTCACGTGATAGGTTAGAAATTTAAGACAATCGCAAAGCACAGCGTACCTAGCGTTTGTCTTAAATTTCGAGGTTATTTGTTTTTATTGGACAACAGAAATCTAGCTCCATACAAAAATATCTTTTTTTATAACTCTTAGTGAGACACACTAATGTAACTAAATGCAATTTGTTTCCTTTCACTTCACTATCCGAATAAATGTTATCTTAAAAATTCATTAATATTTAATAATTTATTGTAAGTCCTAATTGATGCCGAGCGATAAAAATTCGTGTGCTTGTTGCTAACTTCGAAATTCGCTGTCAGAAGTACTAATGTAGAACCAAGATACTTACCAGAATTTGACATCATACCTTATCTGGGTTATAGGATAGAACAGTTGGTTTGATATTTACAGGTAGCACACATTTCCACCGTGCTGGACTGTAAAACAATTGTCGACAGGTATGCTGTAAAGAATAATACAAATTCAGAGGATTATAACGCAAGGACGTATCACTTAACCTAAAACAATTTTACAGGGTTTATTACTGACTGACCATTTGTATATAAATTCGCTGATGAAAACACAAATTAAAGTTTATACACTATTTTGCTTTACAATTCTATTGTACTAGAAATGAGTTATTTGTCGATTTTTTTTAGTTTTAATACAACATTGGGGAAATAACATTCCTATTCCGTGCAATCAGCTGTCAAAAAAGAATCAACTGTCATGATGCATGTCACTGTCTGTCTGTCAAGTTATGTCAACTGTCAACTGATGCTGTCAGTCTGTTCTCTTTTCCCCCTCGCCATAAGTTAATCTATCGATTCTGCATTCGGCATTATGCCAATTTCAGTATAGGTACTGAAAAAAACCATTTTTCACGGTCACGTATAAGTTCTTCTTTGATATGAAATTCAGTTTTGTTGAATTCCGTGTTTGAATATTTAAGATTCTGAATTCAGAACGCGCGTATTCCCATACATTTTATATGGAGCGGCACACACATGCTGGAATTCAGATTCTGAATTATTTCAATGTTGCCATTTTTAGTAGGATCCTGCTTTTTTAGCATTTTTAAAAGTACATTTTAGATATTTAGTTTGTATGTCTTATTGATACCTTGCTTTAATAGTATTTAATTTACGATGTACTTCAATTCATAAAAATTATAAAGGTAAATATAGCATTTGGTGCATTTTTATAAACAACGCTTAGCAGTTTTAGCAGGATTTACCATAAATTATTATATTTTATTTTTATAAAATTTGATAGCAATATAAGCTTCCATTGAAATTCGTTAATATGGTTAAACTAGATAATGGATATATATACATAAACATAGAAAAACACCCAGACCCGAAATCAATTAAGAAAAACAGTTTTCTCTAAATTGACTCGCCGACCGGGAATTAAACCCGGGACCACAGAGATGGCGCGACGCCAGACCCTGCGCGCTAACCACTTGACCACGGAGGACGTCAATTGGTAGGAACAGCGAAAAAAAAAATTGGTTGCCTGTAAAGTCGGTTTTACGGGCAAAGATTTTACGTGACAACGTCTTTTTCTCGGTAGAATATTTATTGATATGAATATAATTAAATTGCACAATAGGAACAAGGAATTGAATGAAAATAAGAATTGCACAAATTTTAACTATAGAAATATATTTTTTTTTTGTTTTTTTTTTTTTATTTATTTTTTTATTTATTTTTTTTATTTTTTTTTATTTTTTTTTTATTTTTTTTTTAATTTTATTTTATTTATTTTTTTTTATTTTATTTTATTTTATTTTGTTTTATTTTATTTTATTTTATTTTATTTTATTTTATTTTATTTTATTTTATTTTATTTTGTTTTATTTTGTTTACTAAAACATTGTACATGTAAACTTAAACTTAACTATTTAGTGGGAGAGAGACGCAAGGCATTCGGCGGGCCTCTCTCTCGTTCGGTGACTCATCGTTACGTTCCCGACGAGCGTTACACTTTTTCATAAGTGTCTCCCAGCTAACCTAATTTAAGACGTTGTCACGTCAAAAAATAGCAACCCTGGTTGAAACAGCAAGCGGTTATCGTCTCGGAGACGTTTGCATATGCCGGGAGTCACAAGACTACTGATCAATCTGAATTTTTAAGAATGTGTGAGTCAAGGTGCCGGAATTCAGAATCTTAAATTCAGATTCTGAATTCAGAAAGCCATTCCGGCTGTGTGAGGCCAGCCTAATAGCGTTGCCGTATTTTTCACCAGCGATTAGCTACATAGACGTGTACGATGATTTACGAATAGACAGAAGGTAAGCGTTTGCCAGTTGTCTAGGTCATCTGGACATATATAGTATATATAACTATTTATACGATTAAATAACAAGTGCAATTAAAAGCAATTAAGTGCAATCAAGACGTGTGCCTGCCGGTCAGCCTAACAATGTGTTTTATAATTATCAATGTTTATAATTATCTTTAACCAAATTTTGTTAGTGTTTAACTTTTGAAGCATTGAAATATTATATTCCATTTGAAAATGGATTGGACAGACCCCTCCAGACAAGCAAGTGGCAAACGCTGAACTTGTTGCTTGCTGTGAATAGACAGGCGCGTGAGCGTTTGCCACTTGTCTAGGGGGGCTAAATAGACTCAGAGAACTCATGTAGCTTTCCTCCAAGAAAACTAAGAGTAAAGTTCCTTGCTTTCCTCCTTGATTCTTTTATCGATTTATCAAAAAAAACTAGTACTTTTTCTCTGCAAATAAGAACAGTTTGGTTACTTACCATAGACAATAAAAAATATTTGTGCAGTTCCCGTTTGTCAACTTCTTAACTTTTTATGAATTTGTAAGTTTGTAAATTAGTAATTAAACTATTTGCAATCATAAATTTTTGTTACAACTGTGCCTTTTATTGTAAAGAAATGAAATATTTCTCCAGCCCAAGTAAACACATTTCAAAAAACTATGTTTTCATTGTTACATGTTTAAAAAAATGATCGCTTCCGGTGTGAACATAGTTCTAGAAACATAAGAAAGTGTACATTTTCATTTATTTTTCTGTCGTCATTTTGAGCCACGGAAGCGTCTTGTGTTGAAAATCACATTTATTTTAAGTTAGTTCAAAGTCTTTTGTCAAAAGGTGCTGGTGTAACATTTGTGTGTATTTGTATCTTTGGAAGTTTGACGAAGTGCTTCGCATCGTCATAGACAGTGGAAAGTGGAAGGTAGGTACCTCCTTCCGACGTAATATAATATCGAATAGGTATCTATACTTGCGTATCTATCTATATTTACTTTGTAGTAGGTAGGTATTCTTTCTTCGTGGACACCACGTTTTTGCCAGCTGGTGCGTACATTGCAGGTGTAGTTGTTGGTTAGAATAGTAGTTAAAAGCGTGAAAGTTGCTGTAATGGGCTAGTGTGGTAAATTTTTAGGTTAAATAGTGGTGTATGTGTCATTTGTGGCAGGTTGGCTCTCCCGGCGAGTCGCGAGGACGTGTTTCCCTGGTGCAAGCTTCGTGGAAGCCAGGATCTACCATTCCCGTTCGTCAGATCCCGTCCAGAGGGGCGTTACCGTTTTATATGACTTTAGCAAGATTTACAGGTCAGTGAAATGTCCATTTACCAATTAGAACATTTTAATTGCAACATGCAGTGTTTGTGGGAGTCTGCCGACAGTACAAGATCGATTATTTTTATGTGAACTAACATGCAGTCTCAATCTAATTTTATCTAATGATATCCTGTCTAATCATGACATCAAGGATATTGTGAAGATCATCCTTGGAAAAGTCTTATAGGAAAAATCCTGTGTACTTTTTTATAACTTACCCTCATAAATGTCAATTGAAATAGTGATGTTTGCAATTTTAGAAACTAATTTAGAAATCTTTCAAAATTAATAAAGAAAAACTTGTCCATCTGGTTTTGATAAAAAAAAATTGCACTTCGTGTGCTATTTTGAACTATTTATTTTTTTATATTCTTGAGTTAAGAATCGGTCAGAAGAGTCAGAAAGTTATATGTTGCATAATTTGTTGCAATATGGTTTAAATGCATTACCCCATCTCTGCAATACAATTTATAATGACTCGCCACTATGCAACATACATTCGAGCACATGATAAAGGTGTATGGTATGCACCAAATTACGGTAAATAAAAAGAAGAAATTTGTAAACAAATAAATAAATAAAATCTTTACTGAAAAACTTATTTTACAATATTACAAGAATTCTAAACAAACTAAATAAAGAGAAAATACACAAGTGCCTGAAATAAAAAAATATTCCTATTTAGTATGTAGCTGATAATTTAATAAAGTTTGTTTAATTTGTTGAATTTGTTGATCTGGTTTGTACGGCTGGTTACCCGAGAGCTAACAGTTGTATCCTAGAGTTTAAATGCACTTAATTACTCCTTCCTCTTCATTGATTAGTTTATAATGAGGTTTGTGTAATGGAAAGCTTCAGTGTCCGCCTATACCTCTGGAAAGCGGATGATGTAATGTAGAAAACTGCATTAATTTCTTTATTTTATTTTAATTTGTTTATTTTACAAGTTTTGGAAAACTTACAGCTATATTTTAAAAATAAATTAATGTATGAATACAATAAGGCCAATTACAAGTTTTCTCCTATAAACAAAACAAAGTATGTTGATACATACCTATAACAAATCGTTGTTAATAATAATATATTTTTAAGAGCCGTGTGTGATGCCTTAAGTACTAAGAAAGAGCGGGGCTGCCTGTTACAGATATTTTATAATACTTGCTAGACAATCCCAACCTAATTTTAAGAAACCCTGTATGTTGTAGAAATAATCAATTTTGAATTTTGAATACCTTTCATGAGCAAGCAGACAAACAAGTTATCATTGTATAATTTTTTTAACCTAGATACTTGGTGTTGAATAACTCTAATGCTCGACACTCACGGTCAGTTAAACTGATCAGTTAAAACTATCCCCACTCACTGGCTTCAAACCGGCCTTCATTTCTCGATCGAAGGGTAGTGTGACCATCTCAAAAATGGTGAATCTGCCCGACTAAAGCTTTTCGAATGTGTCGTAGCAGGCGAAAGTATTTTTCAGTGAGTAATTTATAATAACTAACGAAGAATAAAGAATTCTTAAAATGTTGAAGATTTTTTAATTACACACACAGTAAACTAGTCAATTCATGCGATTATTTGATCATTATAGAACCTAAATAAACATTTTGATAAATAATAAAAGAAATCCTTTTAATTTTATAAAAAATAAAAGTGACACGCTAATGCTTTGCTAGTTATCTCAAAAAAAAGGGCTAACTAGCTGAGATACAGTGCTAACTGAAAAAAAGCTATTTCAATTTTACAAAATAAGTGGACAACCCTTACACTCAATTGGCGCTTAGGTATATATAACCACAAAAAGGCCTAGTTTCCGTACTGCTTTAGCTTATATTTATACTGTGTCAGCGGTCTGGGCTCCTATATCATACAAGGATAATACATTCAAATTACAAGCTTCTGAACCAGGAGAGTTGAGAGAATACATTGATTACATTTCAGTATTCAGAAAAATTCCATAAATCTTTTAATGTAAAAACATCACTGATACATTTTTATTTTTTTTTATCATATCTGACTTGTAAATTGATATATACTTATGTGCGGCATAAGGAAGTGGTACATATACCTGCTATAGTTTATCACAACAACAAAATTTCCAAACATTGTTGGGATGTCGGTAATGATGAGACTTTTTCTTATTTTAAATCTGTTTGGTGGCAAGCATGACATGATTAAATATCTATGCTTAACTCTTTTTTTTACACTACTACACTCTACTGTATTTCCCTAATACTCCGAATTCTTATTCAGTTACTAAATAAAGTAGTTCTATAAAATATTATTAGGTTACTCTTTACTTCAGCATTTCTTAGGCTAACCTCACCCTTTCATCTAATTTTAAAAAGTATAGTGGTTGATAATACTATGAAACAAACACTAAAGGCCTTCACACACAGCAGCTATAATGTAAAGATGTATATTATAGCACAATACATCTCACTACGTCTTTCCATAGAAATTGTCAGGAGACCACACACGACAGCTATAATGTTATTTAATATAGCTGTCGTGTTATATCCCGAGATGTAATGTACATATACATTATAGCTGCCGTGTGTGAAGGCCTTAGATTGGCTGCATGCTTAAATATGCAGAAATCCAATAGCTCTTTTGCATCCGTAAGTGCTTTTTTTTCACTATGACGATGATTGACAGACCGGCACAACGACCATTGGGGACAACGATTTATTTTACTGCATAAATAAATATTATACCTAATAACTTAATAAGGTAAGGCTGCGCGAAATGGAACTTACTAGATTTGATTAAAAGAATGGGTTTCTGCCTGTCCTTGCCGCATTAAAGTTGTGGGCAGTAGAATAGGAATGTGAAATGCGGCGCGAAATATATTTTTTGCATTGACATTGTATTTTTTAACACTTCAGGACCCTCGGCCCTATTTGTGACGCCAAAACTTGCTACCGGATCCGCTGGACCCAGATTATATTGTGTGATATATCCAAAACTGCTAAATGTTATTGAATATATCTTATTTATATAATATTATTACTCTTAAATAATACAAGTAATGGTGTACAAAGACAATAATTATTTAAACATTTAAAAAAATTTAAACAAAACATGTTAAAATTATACATAGTTTTTGGACTCATGTTACTTTTAGGACTTATATTATTTTTATTTTCTTATATATTCTAATGGCATATATTTTCCCCCATACTACTATAAATTATTTATCAAATAAAACAAAAATAGATCAATTACAACTTATGCGTTTTATATAAACTAACTCTAAAAATCATCTTCATTTATTAAGCTTTTTGTAACATGCATAACTAGTAACTACTAATTAACAATATACATACAATATTTGTTGTATATATTATTGTAACAATTTATACAAATTTGTCTTGTGTGTTCTCCACAAATAGCGACATCATTTGACACAAGAAATTTGTTTTTTTTTTGTCCTTTTTCCAAGCACAAAGACCGCAACAAACTTTTCGTCTACTTACTGGTTGACTTGGCTCTGGCGGTGGTTCGACTTGAGGTTTTATGGCCCTGGCTCGATTTTTATGTGCTGTGAAATGCTTATAATAACCACTCTTTCATGTATGTATGGTTGAATCATCGTTACAGCCAATAATTTTAGGAACTAAGTCGAAGGAATCTGATATGGCTTTATGAATAACAAATGCGATCACTCCAGCTAAGCAGCACTTCTAAGTCTGGACGAAAGTAAAGTAAAGTAGAAAGTAAAGTCTATCAGTAACCACGGCGCCCAGAGAACTGATTATTGATGACGCGCTAGGGATGCGCCAGAGTTGCCATATTGGATATAATAGGTGAAGTTGATTTGACGATTCTTTATTCATGTAGCTGAGCCACGGTACGCTATGGTAGTGTTAGTTTTCTTACATTTCATTTTATTAAAATAGCAATAATAATAAAATAAATTAACACGTTTTAGTTGAGTTTTGAATAGGTAATTTACAATAAAACTACCTTCCGCAGTACAGCACTAGCGGTCAAGAGTAGACGACTTTGGCGTGTTGGACATAGTATTTGCTTAGATAAAAATCAAGTTTTATAGTTCAATATTTCTCAGTTCTTATGGCTCTAAGAGACTTGTTTTTATACTCATATGTTGCAGGGATATTCTTCATTGCCGAATGTAGAAAATAAAATACCAGTAATAGTTTTTCAACACATTTATTTAATATTTTTGTAAGCCGGGTTTTTTTGTCAACTATAGATGTCGTTGGCGCACAGGGCCCGCAAGTGCGGGTCAAATATAGACTTTGGCGCTCAAAAGGTTAATATATCTGCAGTAATAATAAGTTTATTATTATTACTGCAGACATAAACTATAACTGATCGATCATCATACTAAAACATTGTACACCGTCAAACGTCATAGCTATATCGTGGTGTCTCCGAGACTCCGACGCGACCGGCGGCGGCCATTCCGTCAGTCGGAATGCGACACCGTCGGTCAGTAAAGGAAGTGAACACAAACCTGACCCGCTACCCGCCATGCTGTCTGCCGTCACGCCGGCCGATGTTATCAACTGGGTGTTGGTTTATGCCAGCAGATCAACTTACCACAAAATGTCAAATATCTTCATTTTATTTAGAACTTTATGATAGGGGTACAGTATAAGGATGAATATCGATTAGAGAAATTTGACAGTTTTGGATTGATCTGCTGGTTGGCACGGTGGCACGCGTGCGGCCTTTCGTGATACTGTCGGTTACATTGGCCTGAAAAAGTTATGGAATAAGAATAAAGTTTCTACAAATTTTCCTTTTTAGGTGAATGCCGTTTAGTCTGTGATCTAGTAACTGTAGTCATGATACTTAGAATTATGATTCTATCTTTTGTAATACAAAACATAATCTTTGACCCCACGTTGACTCATTAAAACCCCGTATTTCAGGAAAAAAATCCAAATAGTGTAACCTCTTTATTATTTTCGGTATCGTAATTATTAAAATATTTAGAAACCAATGAGTCAACCTAATGTCGGTAGTGTTTCACTAAGGGGATGATTTATATTAGAGCGGGCCGTGCGCGGGGCGTGCCCCGTCCGGGCTCGGACGACGGCGCCACTGATTTGAGACGCTGCATACATTTTGTATTTATAATAAAGCGGGCCGTGTCCCGTCCGGGCCTGGAATGTAATATGAACTGCTTCATTCAAAATGTATGCAACGTCTCAAATCAATGGCGCCGTCCGGGCCCGGACGGGACACGGCCCGCTCTAATATAAATCATCCCATAACAGAGTTGACCTTTCGCGACATGCGTTGTAAGTCTGTTTTCTTGGTAGCATCTTGTTTCTGGAACGATTCCGGGCTCTCGACGCAGATGCACGGGGCTGCAGCGCCCCTCCCCTCTTTCCCCTACCACCGGGGCGCACCCCTTTCAAATCGATAACTCCCATTTACAGAATATAGCATAATGTATCGAGCCTGCTTGGGAGGACTACCTTTGGAGACTAGTTTTGTCATTTTTAGTTTATCTTTTAATCGCTACGTTCTATGAGAGATTGTTAACCTTTGGAGACTAGTTTTGTCATTTTTAGTTTATCTTTTAATCGCTACGTTCTATGAGAGATTGTTAAGTAAATCAATTAGCTGTTCTATGGATTACCCTTTGGAGACTAGTTTTGTCATTTTTAGTTTATCTTTTAATCGCTACGTTCTATGAGAGATTGTTAAGTAAATCAATTAGCTGTTCTATGGATTACATGTGCGGTCGTAGCAAATGTAGCAATCTACCAATAGACGTTCTTTTCCGACTCTTAGTTAAACGTAAACTCGTACAACGTGCAATAAATACCGACATACCTAGTACCGTTATTATATTTTAAGTCGTAAATGCGTGATTTTTTTCTTTGTTAGGTACCAACAGTTATTATTTAGTATTTATTTCACGCGTAGTGCTAAATGACGATCAAACCGAAGATTCAAGCACTCAGAATCCTCAACTACTAACGAAATTGCTATCTTACTTTTATCAGTACACAACATTGATATACCACATACTTGGATATATTTGGGCCTTTAAATTGTAAGACCAACAAACCGAGTACCCCCCGCTGAGAATCAAACGTCGTGCTTTAGAACTATATTTTTTACTACTAGACTTGTCGGATTTTAACATAACATTAGCAAAATTAGTTGGTCTTGGTCGTGTCTTCTGTTGTTGAAGAGAAGGTGTTGGTACCGTCGTCCGTCGTCATTGTTACACGTCCGCCAGCCAAACAGATTGCGAATGTTACGTCTTCGCCGGCGGCGCCGCCGCGCATTGCCAAATTAGCTGTTATGTCATCAAGGCCGTTGACCTCCCCTTTCTCGTCCAACACACAGACCTCGTTAGGTGCCCGCCGGTTTAGTCCAACAGTAATGTTTATCTGTGGCTTAATAGCTATCGCTTTTAACTTGTTAATGTCGGTACACGCCGTGATTTTAGGCCGACGGCGACGTCATTTGTGTGACTTGTTATTTGACTGGCTTCATTAGCATTTGCTTTAGACTTTTAAATTAGGCTCCTGCTACTCGCTTAGCACGTGGTTGTTTAACCTAACTTATTTTATTGTTATTAATCAATTCAGTCGCTATTTCCCTTGAATGCTTTCGGAATAGGCAATGAAATTTCAATATTATTTTCGCAATATTAGTCTGCAACTTATGTTATTTTTATGGGCATCAACTAATATGCAGGTGATAAGGAATCGCCATAAATTATGTACTTTTATTTGTATGGTATGAATATTATTATACTGCAAATATTGCAATACAACGATATTGGCTTTCCAATAATTGATGTGTGGTGGCGGTCGGATTAAAGACTGCACATACATACATCCAACAGCATAGAGCGGCGATTGCGGCGATGCGCTTACCTTCTTTCACGCTGTATGTGTATGTGTGTAAATTGAGCAGTGCCTCTCTAATTCCTTGGTTCCCGCCGCTGGCATTTGGCACTGCGAATGTCAAGTGGAGAGAGTGGAGGTTTGCCCGCCGATGCCTATGCCGGGTCGTCGGCCGGCGCCGCCTAACACGCACGCTGCATCCCTATTGCCTTATCGATCACTGCCAAGGTGCCAAGTGCCTGAAGTGCTCGAACGCCAGCCAATCGATGACTGTCTGCCTTCGTGCGTTACTGCGTAGGAGAATCGCTAACACGAATAGTAGGAGGAGCGGTTCTCATCAAGTTGTATGATACCTACCGTTTAGATTAGACTGCAGCAAAATAAGTATTTAGATTTTTTTTAAGATTATTGTAAATGCGCTGTTAACATAAAAAGGCCTAATATAACATTTCGACTGATTTATGCGTAAAATGCCCATTTTCGCATTTTGAAGTAATATTGAAGTTGTATTTATCGTTTTTATCGAAATAGGATAATAAATTTATTACAAAATCTTTTTTCCTCATGAAGTAACAATTATTCTGTTATAAATTTTGCTCTTAAATATTATTGTAGATTGGAGAATTTCACAGTTAAAAGCGATTTTCGAAGTTTTTTGGTTTAGTATAAGATTTTTTGATTTTTTTTCTAAATAAAATAATGATATTTAAAAATTCCGGGGCCGCTACGAACTATAAGACATAACATTATTTTTTTTATTTCATTGGTTAGAACAGTAAGTAGTTCAATCTAGGAGCTCAAAAAAAGTGCCTTCAAGCATTTTATGAAAAACTTTCTCTGCAATTTTGGGTTTAATTAAAAAGTTAAGCAAAATTTACAAAAAGCGAGGCCGCTACAAACTATGCGAATAGCTATTCTACACTATTCAATAAGTCAAAATTTTTAATGTATTTTTGTTTTTGAGATCAAGAACGCCAAAATTGCCCATTATACGCAAATATCACCTTCCGGGCTGTTTGGAACTAATCTCGAAATACCCCCATTACTCAATACGACCTAAGATCTAAAAGACCTTTTCTCATAAGGAATGAAACCCGAATGGACTTACTACCAAAAAGAGCGGTTCTCAATATATACTAATGTCATTAAGACTCAATTTCAAATAAACCGAGTCTCATTGAAATTTATTCCCAAAACGTCTCATTCCCAAAATACACTAAATTCTAGTATCAAAGTACTTGATTATCATAAAAACTGATTCTCAAAACGTCCTAGTCCCTACACACTAAATTCCGTCATTTATTAAACTCTCTTTAGAGACAGACAAAATCATCAGTCAAATTTCAACACTATCAAAAAGATAATAAAGGTTATGTTTTAGGTAGCAAAAAAAACTTGAGTTTTACCGCTTAATAGACCTGGTGCCGTGCGTTTTGGCTAAAAAAGGCAGTTATTTTTTCAAAACTTGGACGTTCTGGGTTACACACGGAATGAAGAAATCTACTAATTTTAGGAGAGCCCCTACCACTGCTGGTCTCAGGTTTCCTCTTGTGAGAGGGGATTCTATTCTATCTATTCTACTTAAAATAATAAGAACTCATATGTATTATGTACAAATTTAATGATGTCGAACAAACCAAACCAAAAACAAACCAAACCAACCCAATTTCACTTTTTTAATCCACACACGACACTTTTAAAGAACTAATCTGGTGCTAAAAGCAATATTTACACTCAATCACGCTAAATTTTGCTTTGGCATTTAGTGTATTTTGGGACTAGGACGTTTTGAAAATTAGTCATTATGAGAATCGTGTGTTTTGCTATTTCCATGTGTATATATTTTAGTGTATTTTGGGAATGAGACGTTTTGGGAATAAGTTTCAATGAGACTCTGTTCATTTGAAATTGAGTCTTATTGACATTAGTATATATTGAAAACCGCTCTTTTTGGTAGTAAGTCCATTCGGGTTTCATTCCATATGAGAAAAGGTCTCTTAGACCTTAGGTCGTATTGAGTAATGGGGTATTTCGAGATTAGTTCCAAACAGCCCGGAAGGATAAATCACAGTCGGGATGTAATAGGCTTCTAAGGGTGGATTCGACCAAACTGGAATAAAACTTACTCCGAAATAAGTCTATACAAATTCGGCGAATAATCTAGGTATAAGACCTTATTCCAGTTTGGTCGAATCCACCCTTAATGTGTTCTGTTACCTCATCCGGTAAGCTTAATTTTCTCGCGTTTAAACCGAGCTTCTTTCCGTTTGGCTTCTCTTTTTAGTATTCGACAACATTCTCATGTTTAGGTTATACCTCTAAAAAGTTAGAAATCGTTAATACGAAACGGTAATGTGCGAAATATGTCACCCGCGATAGAACCGAATTATCTTATCTAAACGGTTTCACCACATAGGTAGCTTGCGCAGAATTCAGTGTAGCGAAAATTGTAATCGCAATTTGGATGGAAACAGTCATTTTTTTCACACCCGATAAAGTGGAGGCTCATATTCTGTGAGTTCTAGGTAGGGGATGGCAAAAGGAAGGTAGTCTCTTTGCGATCAATGACCCGTTTCCGCAGAATTTCCACGCGGGTCAATGACTTAGAATCTGGTTAAA
Organism: Scoparia ambigualis; assembly: GCA_963921215.1. NCBI lineage: Eukaryota > Metazoa > Arthropoda > Insecta > Lepidoptera > Crambidae > Scoparia > Scoparia ambigualis. Next base: position 2,519,421 of record OY992518.1, on the reverse strand, counting down.
TCGTATTACGTTATGAATCTCCTTTATAAGCTTTTGTATTCGTAAAGATTGCCACAGAATTAATAAGATAAATTTGAGTCAAAGGTAAGAAATTTTATTTTTCTTATGAAAACAATAATAGAATGCGTTGCATTTTTATAGCAATCTGTTCCGTCCGATTATAGGTCCAAGGCCGGTGTCATCTACTATGTTCAACTGAAGTACAAAAAGTCTTGAACTATCAACGTGTTTGTTGTGAGTTGTGATGCAAATGTTTTAAAATCGTTTTAGACTGGAAGGGGAGCTGTCGGGCTGCGATCGATCGCCGCAGAACGCATGCGTGCGGCGCCCCTCACTCCTGCGAAGCCTCCAGGCTTAGGCGGTGCGAGCAACACTTAGGTACAGACGCTGGCACGTCAGCCTACACAAAAATGTCTAATTTCCTCGATACATTTTGAACTTTATGGCTTTGAAATAAGAATCAATATCGATTAGATATATTCGTCAGGTTTTGGGAAGGTTGCGATATTGCGATGACGGCTGGTTGCGCTCAAATCTAGTTACGCTAACGTTTCGGTGTACAATATATCAAAAAGATTAATGTTGTTGTCCTTGGGCCTTTTCTATATTAACTGAATAAGTGTCAGACGGCATATCTAAAATACAAATCTAAAACTCGACACTTCACATAAAATTGCTCGAACTAGGCATTCTATGTCAACTATTAGCACGTCGTTGATTGAGATCCACACCACTTGCAAAACGTTTACAACTTTGACAATCTGCGCCTACTTTGTATCCTTGAATGATGTTGTAGCTTTCAGGTAATCTCTTTCCACATATAGTCTGCGTGATAGTACAGAAACCACACTTATGTTTTCTTAACTGCTAAAGCCATCAATATCGTACCGCCACAAATTAAAGTAACGCTAACAGCTACAAAAAAACGTCTCAGACCCTTTATGTAGTAAAACTAAAACGATAAGTACCACGTTTGTGCCAGACAGGAAATCACGAGGCTTTCGTATTGCTTTTATTATAATACTTTGATGTGACGCGTAATGATTGTCCGTATTCTAAATTAATTGTAAATAAGCTTTTCTGCATCCTTCACACCGATGATCTTTTTGGAATGCCACCGTCTTCAAGCCCTTTTACTTTGTAGAGCGTACTCGATCTGTTCTTAATTCGCGTCGTCCGCCGACATTGGCCTCGTTATCAGTGCCGAGTTTATTAACTCAACGACAATGCGCTGATAACAATGGGCCGGGCGTAACCCGCGCCCGCCAGACACAACACATCTAGCTTCGTAGGTGCGCTGGTCTCTACAGTAATGCAGTGATTAGACCTACCAACTTTACAAACTGCATTGTTATACCTGTGTTATGCCTCATTGACTTACAAGGACTTTGTGTTCTTCCAACTGTAATAAGTTGCAATTTAAATGTATTTATTCTGTATTTGTTATTTGCAACTATGTAATTTCATGGTTTTTGTCAATGTAAATGGTCTAATGTCATATCGGTAACCAAATTACTATACGTCAATCAAGGAATGAATATAGCGGGTTAGGTGGCCGTGTAGAAGTACAAATGTAATAAAATAATGCATGAATTGGTCAGCTCGTCATCACAAGCTGACGTTAGTTCATTCGGGACGAACTCATTTCCAATAGACTTTCAAGATTTCATAAATGTGCGCTAGTCCTAGCTTAGGTAAGCTGAATAATCATGCTTAGTAAAACAACTAGGTAGCGCTGTATTTTTTTGCTTTATTGTCAGCCTGACTCTGATCTACAGATGAACGCCGTAGAACCTGATGATCCTTGGTTCCCAACAAACGTTGCCGCTCCGTGCAATTGATCAAAGGGCGATTGAAACTCCCGTCTGCCAAGTGGATATTCCACTCACTTTTCTATTCCATCTTCCATCAGTCGACGATTATTTAGCTTGTTAATCCTATGAACTACGAGTAGATTGTATCGACGATTTTAGTTCGTATCATCTCATTCCGAATCCGATCTTTGGACATACAGACTGTAAAGTTACTACTGTAAGACGCTTTTATGGTACTAAGAAGACCACAAAATTCGCCTTATGTTGCCCTGCGTAGTCCGATAGAAACATTGATTTCCAGATGGTTTATTCTACCACATGTACCTCAAGAGAGTTGATTATTGCCCCCCATTATCCTATTTCAGTGGTCTAGCTAGAATTAGATCCGTGCGGTATCCTACGCACTTCCCAATCAATGACTAGTTTATCAATTAACACGCTTCCCGCAGTTCATTGATTGACTTATTAGTTGCGGTTGGAGCGTCAATCTAAATCATGGACGTTACACAAATTTCGCCTTTGTGTTAATTAATATCTGTTTAACCGAAATTTTCACGATTTTCAATCAGTTAAAGCACAGCTCGTGCCAATCATTCGGTAATGTGTAATATAAATAATAATTTTTATGTAACTAAATAACAGATTCAGGCATAGAAAGCTACAATATCTAAGTATAAGTAATATAACCCTTTTAACCCGGTCAAATTAAATGCTTTCAGGGCTTAAGATAAAAACTTTTATGACAGACCGAATACAACGAGCGCGAAGTCGCGGGCAGAAGTTAATCAGCAATATTACGTTACTGCTTTATAGTTTTAAAATTACCAATGAAATATCGAGACATGCAGTTATCTAGCTCTAGTTTTAGTTATTCTAATTTGTCTAGCCGCTTCTGCGCACTGTTGAATGGACTATAAGAATAACTGCCTTCTTATACGCCGGTGGGTACGCGCGAATTAAAATGGCCTTGACTCATCACCTGTCCACCCAGAATTCACTAAATGTATCTACGTCTAAATCCTGCGTCGCTTGTTCACTTCAGCACCTTTGTTTGGAATAAAAACGTTACATATTGGAACGGAACTTATAGGCGCCTCAAACATCAACAAGAGGGCACAAAGTAACCTTTGTCAGTGTCGGTAATCGAACCCGGAATACGCACTTTTAAAACATACTTCCGTCAACATGGAATGGCGATCGCATACCGCGTGCACAGTAGACTTAAAGGGAGTCACAAATTGATTATATAGTCTGTTCTGTACACACAATTAATTGGTTCATTCATATTTCCAGTCAGCTTAGAGGACTTTTCAGACCGTTACAATGAACGTGAATTGTATTTTTTTGCTAAATTATACCCCTCCGTACAATCGTTATGAATTTATCGGAAAGGTGGCGACCTTCCTACAAGTTTATGCCTCGATTTATTCGCCTAAAATACGGGCAGCACTACACCTACACATAGCCAGTACCCTGACAACAATGACATTTCCTTAAACGGTATTATTACAGTCGTAACTTTTATGATACCCCCTTGATAGTCTGTAATATCTAGTTAGATTTTAGTACATAATGGCTACTTCTTGATATTATAAAGATACCAATCTCTTGACATGGTACTAAAGTATGGAGCTTAGCTACTGTCGCAGGCAGTCTTTGAATATTAATAATTTGGAAGACCTATGTCGTGAGAACTCTTTGGTATCAGTATCATCCACTACCTTATTCTTCGTCTTTCTACGGCTGAAGTACGAAAAAGCAGGAGCTATATTCAAGTTATAAATTGGTTTCGGCTTGGTGGTAAACTTGAAATGCTTGGTAGATCTGGCCAAACGGATTTTTAAAAAAACAACCCTTATATTCGCCGTAAGCGTACTGCTTCACTCTTCTCCGTTTTTCTTCTATTTTTCTCAAATAGTTAACTAATGCTAATAGATACAGCGCAGCAAGTGACTGTGCTGACTTCGTATTACTGAAGTTATATATAGTTGACTTGACTCGTCTTGCCTGTGGTCGTCGCGGCTCGCTCAAAGGATCCCGACGATGCGGAAACTGCGATCCCTATTCCACGACATTTTATTGCCATCCTAAAATAGTAAAAAACATTAACTTATGGCCAGTAAACACATTTTATGCCTGTTGGGAGAATTGAAATATATTACAGGCTATCAGCCACAGATACTATACATAATCAGATAGACTTTCTATTTTTCATCTATTGAAGGAGCTTGTTAGTGTTATGTTAAATACCAATATTTAATATAATTTATACTAATAATTTTAACGATAATTTTGTTGCTACCAAATTACAAATCTTAATTTTTCGTTATATTATATAATATAAAATAGTTTAGCTGAATCATAAAATGCTTTTAATGGCCCAGCAAATTCTAAAAACTAACTGGAAGCATTAAATTAGCTAGCCATATTTGAGTTTGTGAATCGCGTTTGAAGTGGCATTTTAGGGCAATAAATAAATGGGTTAGGGGTGTTTGGTCATGGTGTCATTACGTCATTAAGACAAAAATGGGGGCGTTTCGTCATTGCTACTTAAAATTAATTATTTTTAGTGTCGTTTGGTCATTCGCTTAAAGTACAGGTAGTACTATTATTTATTCTGTGGTACAGTCTTCAGAATTTTTTTACCTGTGTACCTCGTGTACGATTAAAATTCAATTAAACCAGAATAACGTAAGTAGGTATCTGAGTTATAAACGAGGAATAAAAATGCAATATCTTAATTACCTTTTCTCAAGCGCACCCAACGGGTGCGCTTGGAGGAATAGTTTAGGTGCGCTTGGTCTGGTGCGCTTCGAGGAATACCCCATAAATTGGAGTGGTTTAATTGTATTTTAATCATTTAAAGAGGTTAGCGTTCAGTTTCTGTCGGGCTTATGGTGTGTTTAAGAAACCCACTATTAAGGGACCTACTTGCTAAATTTCTTTATACGCTTTACAGTTCCTGAGTTTTGTGATTATTCCATCAATCATTACATTCATCTTACGGTCAGATACTTTCATCATTGTTAACCTTCGATCATAAAAACTATATTTGCGATTTGCCTTAAAACTATAAAACAAACGCATCGATCGTGTTTGACCAACGAAGGGTAAAATTCATTCAGTTTATGTAATAGACTCTGCGGTTGCGGACTGCGGTTTTTAATTGCGGTCCGCAATATCAGGCAGTTATTTCGTTGCCGTCAACGTACTTACAATAAATACATACATATAAACACGACTATTATCTCCGAAGGGTTAGACTAAGCAATGAGGACCGCAAATGCCTAAAAACGTCACGTGGCGGCCCCTAAGGGGCTTTACATGTCGTGTGTGTGTGTGGGACCTAGTTTTAACTTGATGCATTCTTATTATTTAGTTTTTTAAGGTGTTTGAATTGAACGGTTTTTTATATCATCAGCTTATAAACATTCCTCTGCAATGCACAACACAATCCTTCCCACGCGGACAATAGCACATGGGGAGTTTTCAATATAAGTGTTAATGTTATTATTATAGCTTGTTTTTAGTATGGATTATTGGGTTCACAGTCCCACATTGTATTTTAGTCTTGGAGATTAACGTTCGTTATATTAGACAGGCTGCTAGAGTAAGAAAGGTTCTCGTTCTACTTGGTTCACCATTTCGGAGCAACCAATTCTTCAAGCATATCTGGTAGCCCTTATTCTTTGCTAATGGAACATGTAAAATTATATTTAACCTAATTTCCGCCGTGACCTCATCATTTACATTACAATCTCGATCTGGAATACAGAACTGACAGACTTGCTCTGTTTTACGTGAAGGAAGCGCAAACAAAGGAAGTGTGTTACTTTCGCATTTATAATTATAGCAGGGATGATAATTCTCAAGATTAGAGGTTACTAAGTTCATATCGTGTGTCGAATTGTTTTGATAACATGCAGCACGCACGGTTTCATCCTATCTATTTAACTTCCTGACTGAGTTTAGTGTAGTCTAACTCGACCCGTAGGTTAGTCCTTGTAATATATAGTGGGATCCCTGTAACTACCGACTAATTTGTGTTCTTCCAGTAATCTCAAAGATTTTTGAAAAGGTTCTCCACTATCGTCTTGAAACATTTAAATTCAAAAAACAACTTTTATCAAAAAAAAAGAATTTTCCAAATCGGTGTATAAATGACTGAGTTCTGAGGTAACAAACATTAAAAAAAAAACAACATACAGCTGAATGGAGAACCTCCTCCTTTTTTGAAGTCGGTTAAAAACAATACGGATTTCGTCCAAAATCAAACACTCCGCAACTATTGACCTCGTAACAAAATTAAAAAACAAGATCGATCAAAAACATATAGCCCTAGGCGTCTTAATTGACTTTAAAAAAGCTTTCGATACAGTTAGCCATAAAATATTGCTACAAAAGTTATTTAACATCGGTATCGAAGGTAACGCATATAAAATTGTACATTCTTACCTACAAAATGGCAAACAATTGGTTTAATTAGGTGACCATCAAAGTGATACCCTACAAATAACGTGTGATATTCCTCAAGGATCGATATTGGGACCACTACTTTTTTTAATTTATGTCAATCAATGACATATCCGACATTAACCTTAAAGGAGATATAATGCTTTATGCCGATAACACGTGTATATTTTACTTTGATCGTTCAGTTAATACCATTCTGCCCCAAGTTCAAAGTGACCTTAACGTCTTGAACGATTGGTTTCAATCTAACTTATTGACCATTAATATTGCTAAAACTAACTATATAATTTTTCCGCTATAAATAAAAATACTAATAATCATATTGAACTAAAAATTAACAACCAAGAAATTAATAGAATATACAAAGGAAAATACCTATTATGAGCACAGTGCCTAAAATGCAAGATGTCACTGCTTCACTGCTGCAATAATACCTAAAACACTAATTGACTAAGAAGTAGATAGCCTAACCGTAAATGCCTAGACATTGTAATTGTCTAGATATTTACCGTATATTCGTATTCACTTTGATTACAGAGGGCCCCGCTAGTTAGACAAAACTTTAAAGCTGAATATCTTCTGTTCTAATTATGATTTCTGGAATTTAATACATAAATCGGGAGGTAGTTAGATCAGCATATTTTTTTATGTATTTCGACCGTTGTTCAGCCGACGGCCCAGCTGGGAAGTTCAGGCATTTTATCGTAATTTCTGTCAAAACGGTTGAGGTATACATTGAATTCTGTTGATAAATTCTAGAGGTACATTGAGCATCTGAAGCATTGTTATTAGTTTTACGTGCCTAGCTTGGGGGGGCCGTGCTAAGTAGGAAAACACATGCATGAGCGGTACTTAGGACATGCTGTGGCAAAGCAATCCGATATCGTTTTGAAAAGGCAAGAACTGGTTGCCAAACTGAACCTGACTCTCGATCGTGTCTATAAGAAGGGATCTGAAAACCTGGTCGAGTTTAATGCCAGAAAAATTCAGGTTTGTGCATTCTCGTCCAAGGTAACTTCCTTACTACTCCCTCTCTTCAGAACTCTCCTTTACCCATTTCAGTGGACTTCAGCATTCTTGGCATGGACATCGGCCAGGAACTGAATCCAAAATGCTACATCGAGAGTGTTATTTTAACTGCCTCCCGTAAGTTGATTATTCTTAATATGGTGAGGCGGTTTTTCACTCTCGAGCAGCGCTGTTTGTTGTACAAGACTTAGGTGCGATCGAGTATGCAGTATTGTTCCCATCTATGGGACGACTCCGCTAAATACCACCTCAATGCACTTGATAGACTGCAAAGGCGAGCGGTACGCATTATTGGAGATGCTGAGGTTACCGCCTCTCTTGAGGATCTCCAGCTGCGTATAGACATTGCTTCTCTCAGTTTCTTCTACCAAAATTACTACGGAGAGTGTTCTGAAGAACTTTTTGATTTAATTCCGCCCTCTCCTTTCCTGTCCCGGACTACACGTGCTGGTCTTCCATCATACTGTGCAGACTATCTGCACTCGTACCAAAAAATTTGGCAAGTCGTTCCTCTGTAAGACCATTCGGCTTTGGAACTCTCTGCTGGCGCATTTGTTTCCCAGCTCCTATATTCCCAGGTCTTTTAAGCGGGGCGTAGAACCGCATTTATTCAGGCCTTCATGAATGGGTGCGCTTGTTACCGTGCTTGTTCCACGGTGAGGAGCGCTCTTGTTATTTTGAACTGCATCGGCTGCTTACCATCAGGCAGGATGTAGTCACTATGACGTATTATATCCAATGTGTGTAATCGTGCATATAGCTTATTGCATAGTAATTTAAGCGTCATGTCACGATTATGTAAGTTGACGCGTAACGCTTGCTGCGAATTGCAGGGCCGCTACGAGCGGATACTGCGGTGCACCGTACCGTCAATTTGCTACTCGAAACCGTCCATAGGATGTTTGGCTTGTTTAAATATGTTGCGGTTAGTTTCCACGCATTAAGGAAGGTGTTTCACTGCTGCAAAACTAGGCCATTAGCTTGGTTACTAGTTTATAAATTGCGTCGCATAGTGCAGTCGTTGTTTCTGCCGACACGGCGACGCCGACGACGGTCGCATCTCGCCGGCCGCCGCTTCATGCTTAGCGTGTTGCAGCGTTACCACAGTATAAATATGAGTATACTGTGTACTGTGGCGTTACATTACATCCGCCATGTACTGGACACTAGAGTAGTGGTACAAGGTGCAAGCGATGCGGCTCGAGAGATTGCACTAGCTCTAGATCGAAAGCTGCGGAATTACAGTGTGTAGTCGCTTCTAAACGTTTTTCATTGAACGGTTTAGTGCTATTGACAGTTGTTTCTATTGGCTCTGTTCTTTACTTACCAATCCAAAGTAAATAATTAAATGGTAGCTTCATTTATTAAGTAACTATTTAGATTATTTATGACATATATTTACATAAATCTTGCATAACATTATTTGTATAGGAATCTTTTCTAACCGTTCTGGTCATTGTGCTGCGCTGTTACTATCAGTAATAATCGTAGCAGTTGCTTACGAAGTCCCTAAATCTCAAATACATTGAACAGCAGCGTTAATAAGAAGCCTATATATAAATATAGGTACCTACTATAGTCAAGTTAAGTTAGTCCTTGAAAGCATATCGTAAGACTTCATTGACTGGTTGGCAGTCTGATCGCTTGCCGCCCGCACCGTATAGTATAATACACCGCCATAGTAGTTTGAATGGGCGGCGAGCGTCGCGTGTCTGTCAACAATAACATTGCGATTGCGGCTCCGGTGGCGTACGACTCCGTCGGAGCTTCCTGTCGCGACGTTGCTGTTATGGTTTCGCGGACCGACATACAATATCTGTGTACCAAGCATTAGCAAATACTTTTAAGTTGAAGCATCGGCTTGGTTGTTATTGTCGTGTTTTTCTACTGATCCGACTAACGAACGTACACTCTGCCCCGCCTAATGGAAGGCCTCAGCTGCATGCCAACAAGGGTAAGCGTTGGTTGCCAGCTCTAAATCTCAGTTCTAGTACAGGCAGTTTAAATGCCTTGAAATTAGTAACCGTCAAACCGGAACACAGCAGTAGTTGTAGAAACAGTGTTGACGTGGTTGAAAGATATTGGTGTAATTTGTTTGATTGATGTCAGAATCATACTTTATTGTTTAAACTTTGACACTCATTAGTTGGTTGTCATTTGAGTCTACAACAAATAAATAAATAATAGTAAAGGAGTTTCGTTATCTTTAAACATAATAACGCTTACGCTTGCGCTGGCGCTCCAGAGATATCCTGAATTTGTAGAACCACCCCTTATATTGCCAGTTTCCCATCAATATTTATCGAAGCATCTTGCAGAGTCAGCGCTCTCCGTAATGTAACATAGTTGTATTTGCAAAGTTGGAGAATGGGCAGATTTCGTGGCGCAATGCGGAGTTTTAGCACTTGAAAATTAAAGAGTCCGGCGTAGGACCTATTCATTAGTAAGGTGTATATGTGCGGATTTATATAAAAAAATATGCAATCTTAATAAATTAAGGGCTTATCAACGCGGAAATACAAAGATTAATTTGCGAATTCGATGTAATGCTGCGACATTATTCTGATATTTTGTGTAGTGAACAAGTCTTCCAAGGTTGCAAGATTTGATTAATTTTCCTAAAGAGGCTGTCAGGGTGAACGGAACCATATAATTTAGATTCTTACTTCACCAAAGCGGTTGATAATGTAGCTAATAGGTGGATAACAAATCATATCTTTGAAGAAAGTATGGGCCTAATTCATATTTTTTGAACGTTGTTTACAAGAGAACTAGTAATAATTAAAACCAAACTGCTATTTCTATACGGTTGTAACAGTTTGAGATTGCATATAAACCACGATGCAGTTTGAATGCATGCGTGTCGAATCGCGTAAGATAAGCGCACGGCAACCGTGAACTTGGAAACGCTTGCCGCCGCACATTTCGCCAGCACTCGCGTTAGTACCAGTGACGTGCACCTGTGATTTATTGGAGTTTGTGTGCTGTTGGCCAATCACAATGTCGGAGCCCAAGGACGCGCGCTTGCTATCCGCACTCGAAATGTTTCCTATACCTGTTCCGTGTAACGTGAACGCGAGTATGCCGTCGCCGCCGCCTTGATCCTCGCCGCGGAATGGCGACCCAATAGCATTGGACCGTGAGTTGTTTTGCTATTTACTGCGCACATACTGTACACAGCGGATGCGATGCAGATAAAATGCTATTTAGTTGTTCGCTCGTTCACACTGTTGTCAATAGCAAACAATGAGAAAAGTATACCGCCATTGCGCTACGTGATCAATCGCTCTGAGAGAATAGTCGGTCTTATAAATAATTAGAATTTGGTAAATCGGCTAACTAAACTAACAAATAGATAATGTTAAGCGTCTATCCTTTGACTGTTGACGTGGCGATATGGCTTAAGTCGCAAACTGGTTGAAGGGTAATTTGGAAGACATTGATAGCTTATAAAACAGTTTTTATGTGTTTTGTTTGTATCAAAATATTTGAAATTTGATTTTCATGCTTTCGGCTGACATCAATTAGTACTAGCTTATAATTTAATATAACGATGACAGTTTAAAGTCTTCATCAGTAAATTATTGATGTACCATTTTATCTTTTTATATTTATTGTTTTGTCTGTAAATTATGTAAAGAGTGACATAATGGATAGGGGACTTTTCTGCAACAGGCATTGTATATTTGTTAAAATAAACTGATACGCCAGCCGAAGTCGTAATCATAAATTCTTAGGATGTTTAATACTTAGTTAAAGAGAGTCTTAAGTTGTCATCTTCAAATTATCCTCGCTATTATTAGATACACGAATGGCTGTTTACCTAGATGTTGACGTTGTTAGCCCGCGTGCTGTTCCAACATGGTGTCGTTTGTATTTGGCAAGTTGACGTCACAAGGTATCAATATTAATCAGTTCCGGCGCGTTTGCTTTCAGCTCAACTGCTTTACGAACCCTCTGATAACTCGCATAACTCGCCGACGTCAATGCGTACCACTTTATTACCTCGTACCGGCGCGTGTGTTTAGGCAATTTGTAGGAAGCAAGCATGCATACTTTATCTGCGGATTAACCATTAAAGTTAACGATGAACGAAACACTTAATAAGATCGAATGGGATAGAGAATCAATTAGGATAGAATGATTATTGTCTGTAATAACTATTTATATTGATAAAATAATTTTCACTACTGTAATTTTCTTTTTTTTGCGCTCGGTGTACCAAAAATAATATAGATAGATAGATAGATAATACTTTTATTGTAACATAATCACACAAACATGTACAATACAAGTGCGCTATTACGTTGCGAATGCCGCAAAACCAATCATATAATGAATGGTACTCTCTTTTGTGCTCAGATTAAACCACTCTTTTTGTTACAATACTTGGACTTCACTCTTCTTGGGCGATCAAAGAAGAGGGGTTTTAGGGGGCTAACCTGGTTCGACGTTGCTCCCGCGTGCTGGATGTAGTGGACGCGCGTCTCACTCTTTCTTGGCTTTCCACGGCAAAAGTTCGTGATCACAGTAGTAAACTCGCGGCGATCACTTGGAAGATGTTATGACTTGACCGATAAATGAGGAACACGAGAGCTCGACTCAAAGGCCCTGTCGCGTAGGCAGGCTAGATCGGAAGTGAATATGGCCGACACGACACGATATTGGTTTACCCCCATAGGATCGAGGATAAAAAATGATGAGGGTAGTAGAAGTTAGGTTAGGGACGTAGCATCGGTACAAGTCTAATTCGATTGATAGTGATGTGAATGTAATTGAATATGATTGATCTAAATCTACCACTTCTTTTTCGTTTACTTTATTCCTCCCGTGGAAGAAATGTGTGATCAGTTCTGTGACCAATACAAATGTTTGCAGAGACATCAGTTCAGTGCGTGGAGAGTGGTCGGTGTGTCGCGTCGGAGACAGCGGCCGGCTGCCGTCGAGCGTGCATGACGCTGCATACAACCTCCAACACTGTGCGCAGGTGAGCCACCACCACCGTCACCACCAGAGAGTGCCAATATACATCCGCCTCTGTGGTCTAGCGGCTAAGATCTAATACCCAGAGGTCCCGAGTTCGATTCCCAGCGGGAAGTATCCGTACGTCCAACACTGCGCAGGTGAGCCACCACCACCAGAGAGTATCATCATACGAACGCCTCTGTCAGTCGGTCAAGTGCTCGATCTAATACCCAGAGGTCCCGGAGTCGATTCGCGTCCTAACAACAATTTTAATAGCATTGTTGTGTTCCTATTTCTTACTCGTATAGCCAGTTCCTTAGTGGTTGATGATTCTGGGTGAAGCGCGCTTTCACCTTCGGCCTTATCGTCACTCTGTTTTCATCCGTGCGGTGACGGAGAGGGATACCAATCGCCGCCCCTCTCTCCGTCCGGAGGGTGTCGTAAGAAGCGACTAACGGACTCTTTCGAGCGATGATCTGCTCCACTGGTGGTAGGGCTTGACCCGTGTGGTTGGTGACCACCGTACGCATGGTGTAAAACCCGTCAAGTGACTGCTTGTCGGTCGCGTTTCGGGATCAGCCAGCGTATAACCAGAGCTCGAGAGGATGATGCTGCGATGTATTTGGTCTGTGGAGGCTTCCGTCAAACCAGTGCCAGGAGGACTTCGTTAACCTGCCGACCAGGGAGACCCGTAGAAACGGTTGTCCCGCTGGCCGCTCGTGGCACAGTACAGGGGCCCAAGCGAGCCTAACCAGCTCGTGAGGCTGCCTCACCATGCCACGCATAATCTCAGGGTGGTCCGTCGTGCCGGTTGGTGACCGGAAGGTGGGGTCCCGGCGGCCATTCCCGGGGGGGTTCGGGGCCCTTCCATTCGGCAGGTTAATAATACTCGTCTGTGGGCAAATTTCTGGGGAAACAGGCCACCACACTTTGACCATTCGCATCGCGGCATCATTTTCTCGATTCACGCCTCTCTCTTTCCACTCCTAAAATGACAGCGCCTAACAACAAAACTGGTACTACAGCGGTGCACACCCCCACCATAACCTTACCGTTTGAGGTGGAGTTCGCTAACATCCACGGACTCCATGCATGCATGCACTCCACCATCTTGAGACGGCACGGCCAGCAATGTTGTTCCTGACGGAGACGCTAATAATCCGCCCTGCTGACACCACCTACCTGAACTATTTTGGCTTTGTGCTTGAAGAATCCTTCAAAGCCAAAGCCGGAGTTTGCATATTCGTTCGGGCGGATGTTTGCTGTCGCCGTCTGCGCTGTCTGGAGGACCCTTCCTTCTCCCTCCTAGTGGTACACGTCGACTTAGGCTCTCATTGCCGTGTCTACGTCTGCGTCTACCGATCCCATAACGGCGACATGGAGACAACTCGACTAATTGAACATCTTAGTCGGGTAGCAGATGATGCGCACGAGCGGTTTCCATCGGCGGAATTAGTGTTTTTGGGGGACTTCAACGCCCACCATGAGTTGTGGTTAGGTTGCTCCAAAACAGACCATGCTGATAGAACTGCCCACGCATTCGCTCTCACGCATGACCTGACGCAACTGGTGAACCAACCCACCAGGATCCCAGACATAGTTGGCCATGCGCCCTCCTTACTCGACCTTCTGCTGACGAGTCGCCCAGCTGGATACCGGGTGGAGATTCGAGCTCCTTTAGGTTCCTCGGATCACTGCTTGATATCCAGCACAGTGCCTTTGGCATCGCGCCCGCCAACAGCGGTTTCGAAACGCCAGATTTGGCACTACGCGTCGGCAGACTGGGACGGTATGCGGGAGTATTTTGCATCCGTCCCTTGGAGGCAGCGCTGCTTTAGTGGGAAGGACCCGACCGCTAGCGCCACTGCCGTTGCTGATGAGATAGTATTAGGAATGGAATACTATATTCCACACTCCTATGTCATCAGCAAAGGCAGACGCAACCGCTGGTTCAATCGCAAATGTGCCAGCGCTGTTGAGAGCAAACAGACGGCATACCGCGCTCGGATCAGAGGAAAAGCTCATGGGGATCTCGAAACTCGCTCGCTAAAAGCAGCCTATAATAATGCCACCAAGTCGTGTAAGAGGGCCTACATTAGAGCGGATGCCCAGCGCGTTGCACGAGTAGGCCAAGAACTCCTGACGCATCCTACGGGCAGCCGTAGCTACTGGCGTCTGGCCAAAGCCGTGCAATCCAACTTCTGCCAACCCTCGCTGCCACCACTGAGATGTCCTGACGGAACTTTAGCTCACAAGCCGCAGGAAAAGGTCGATCTCCTGGCCAAACTCTTTGCGGCTAACTCCCGGATCGATGACTGTAATGCACAGCCACCCTCAATTCCTCACTGTGGCCACACAATGTCTGATATTAAAATCAGGCAGTGTGATGTCCGTGCGGAGCTGCAGTCAATCGATGTCCGGAAAGCTAACGGTCCTGATGGCATCCCAGCAATAGTCCTGAAAATGTGTGCAGCGGAGTTGTCCCCTGTGTTAACGCGTCTGTACCGTCTCTCGCTCTCTTCGGGTTGTGTGCCGGAATCTTGGAGAGAAGCTAATGTGCAACCGATCCCTAAAAAAGGAGATCGGTCAGACCCGACTAATTACCGCCCTATAGCCGTAACTTCAGTATTGTGTAAGATCCTAGAACGAATATTGAACAAACAGCTTATTCGATACCTAGAAGATCACTCCCTCATTCACGATCGTCAATATGGGTTTCGGCCAAAACGGTCAACGGGTGATCTTCTAGCGTACGTCACATATCTCTGGGGTGAGGCTATTGACAAGCGTGGCGAGTCACTGGCAGTTAGCCTTGACATAGCCAAGGCTTTTGATCGGGTCTGGCACAAAGCTCTTCTCTCCAAGCTCCCGGCATACGGTTTGCCCGCTCAGTTCTGTACCTGGATTGCTAGCTTCCTGCATGAGCGTAGAATCCGTGTCCTTTCGGATGGATGCGCTTCGCGGTTCATGTCAGTGAACGCTGGTGTTCCTCAAGGCTCCATTCTATCCCCCACGCTGTTCCTTGTCCTTCTGCATATCAATGACATGCTTCCTTTTGGAAACATTCATTGCCATGCAGATGATAGCACAGTGCATGGAGGATATAACGGTCACCCAACGGCTGTGGGTAGACACCGAAATGAAGCGAGCAAATCTTGTCATTGAGCTCGATCGGGTGTTGGACCTCATTTCTAAATGGGGCTCCGATAATCTGGTGGAGTTCAATGCCAAGAAAACACAGGCCTGCGCGTTCACAGCGAAAAAGTCGCCATTCCTTCCCCTTCCCTCTCTTCAGGGTACATCTCTAGGCCTGCAGAGCAGTATTAACATGCTCGGTATGAATATCCGCCGCGATCTGAACCAAAAGGACTACATCGAAACCGTGATCAAAAATGCCTCACGTAAACTCGGTGTCCTGAACAAGGTGCGGCGATTCTTCACGCCTGATCAGTTGTGTCTATTATACAAGACACAGGTGCGGTCTTGCGTAGAGTATTGCTCTCACTTTGGGACGGCTCCGCAAAGTACCTTCTCGATGCCTTGGACAGATTGCAGCGCCGCGCTGTGCGCATTATCGGCAATGCGGAGGTTACTAAAACTCTCGAGCCTTTGCGATTGCGTAGAGATATTGCGTCACTCAGCGTCTTTTACCGTTTATACCATGGCGAGTGCTCTGAAGAACTCTTTGACCTCATCCCTCCTTCTCCCTTCCTCCATAGGAGTACGCGTGCTGCTCTCCGGAGTCACCAATTTACAGTCTCTAACATTCCATCACGCACAAAGAAATTTGGTGACTCGTTTCTTTGCCGCACTTCCAAAAGATGGAATAGTCTACCAGCACACGTATTCCCTCCTACCTATGACATAGGGTCCTTCAAACGAGGCGTGAAGAAGCACTTTGTGGGCCGGCAGAGTGAGGGTGACTGATGCTACGGCTCTTACGCTGCACCAGTTGTCCTCGCGCCTGGACTTCATTTCCACTTAACATCAGGTGGAGTGGGGTCATTTGCCGGGCTCAGCATAAAAAAAAAAACTTACCATCAGGTGAAATAGAGGCCAAGCGCTTACCCTTAGTGGATAAAAAAACCCATCTGCCACCTTTGCAGATGTGTCGCACGACACGTAGTAGTACACGAGCTAGAGTAGTAGTAGTGTCAACTCGGGCAGCGCGGGAAAGCGTGGCTCGATTACAATAACATAAATGCGAAAGTGTATTTTGTTTCTTTTCCTGCATTCATATCAAAACGTAAAGTCACCTCATTCCTTGGGCAATTCACCATTAGTCATCAATAAAAGGATATAACCCAACCCATCCTTTCCCAGATGTCATAAATGAAAAAAATATGATTGCGAGGTTATTAAATAAGCGTGAAATACTAAAGGATTGCTTTCGACTATTATTGCCCTCCCCAAGTTTTTACTTTTCTGTGGAAATGAAGCTTATTCTTCGGATTTTAAAATTTTCCATAATATAGTTACCCTATATGGGGGGTCGCTTTGTACAGACGACAGCTGCGAGTGAACCTACCACAATATATCAAATTTTGTTATGAATTTTGAATTGTATTGTTGGGGGTATCTACTTGTCAATATAGACTTAGGGAAATAGCGACCTGGTGTGTACATAAAAAAGGGCCCACCCCCTCTATTCCCTTGAGTGTCGTAAAATGCGACTAACGGACATAAGACTGCACATGTACATCCAACAGCATAGAGCGGCGATGGGCTCACCACCTGTCTCGCTGAGCACATGTGCTGCACAGGACTGCTTTTGCGGTCGTCATTGCTTAGTCTCTGACTAACCCTTCGGGGATAATAGTCGCAATTATATTATGTATATAACGCGAGCTAGCATCGCAGCGTGGTGACACGTGGCGTGGTGGTTGTTGCAGAGCATCAAAATTTTGCAGTAGCAGGCACCGGAAGCTGTTGCCGCTCCGGCAGACGTGACTGGCGCCGCGGGGCCGCTGCCCGCATGCCGCCCATACTGGGACACACCCGCCCTGCTGCTGGTCAGTAAGCTCCTCTATACTAACACACACATGCTGACAAGCAAGGTGGCAGCCCTGCTAACAAGCGAGGTGGTAGTACCAGGCGGAGCGCGACTACGCTGAGATACTCTTCGAAATCCTGGTATCCCCCAGATTGTAGTGCTAGGAAAAATTAAACAACTTTTTGCCTCCCGTTTGATTTCGAGACGATAAAGGAGCAAGCTTAGTTCTAGTTCAGTTTTCTAGAATGACCCTTTAAAATGCTGGTATCCTTCAGATTGTATAACTAGACGTGAAAATAACCCAACTATAAGCATCGCATTTGATTTCGAGAGTAAGGAGCAAGAAGCTTACTTCTAGTTCTACCTTTTTTTCATGAGGCTTGCGCGTTGCGGTTGCCTAAATAATTGCTGATAGTTGTTTTACTAAATTAATTTCATAGCATGTGGCATTTAGTGCTTGGCAGAGAAATTGAAATGGGCCTTTCCGCCTTGCTGACCTATATTTGGGAAACTATACCACCAGAAAAACTTAGGTTTCTAGAAATATTGATGAAACTCTGTCAGTCAATAACATATTTGAAAAATTCCACATTTGAACCAATGTCTTGGTAGCTCAGTTGAAAAGGCTGTCGCCTGGATTGTATGGGTTCGAGGGTTCGAGTCCCATCTGATGTAGGATGCCTTACGCAATGACTATTTTAAGCTATAGCAGTTACAGTTTAATGAATTTATGTAGACTTGTTAACTTTTCGTAACCGACCCGTATTTGTTTCAGATCCAGTGTCAAGAAGCACGATATAACTATAGAATATAATTACAATTTCAAAAATAAGAAACATAAAAACACAGTGGTACACCATAATCGGATACAGTTAGGTTTTTAACGTTAAGTGTTGCAACGAGCCAGCATCATGGGGTCGGTGAACGTGAACCGGAACGTGGCGGACGCGTTCTACCGCTACAAGATGCCGCGCATCTGCGCCAAGGTGGAGGGCAAGGGCAACGGCATCAAGACCGTCATCGTCAACATGCCGGAGGTCGCCAAGGCGCTCGGCCGCCCCGCCACCTGTGAGTACCCACACACCCACACACCCACACACCCACACACCCACACACCCACACACCCACACACCCACACACCCACACACCCACACACCCACACACCCACACACCCACACACCCACACACCCACACACCCACACACCCACATCCCCACACCGCGCGCCGTCACTACCATACGATATTATCACCGTCAAATTTGGTCCTTCGAAGAGTCACTTTGTGGGCTGCAAGGTGAGCGACTGATGCTTCGTTTTGATAACGCTGCACCGGTTGCCTACGCGCCTGGACACCATTTCCACTTAACATCAGATGGAGTGAAGTTATCCGCCGTGCTACGTTTAAAAAAACATTATATGTATCTGTTCAATGCCAGTCATGCCTGCCTGCCCTACCGCCATACTGATAATGAAAGAGTTTTTCATCATCATTAGCAGTTTTAAAATTGTGATGCGAAACTTGTTGAAGTCGCAGGATCGCCATTAAGTTTCTCTTATAACTTCTATGTAAAAATTAAACATTGCTTCCCCTTTTACATAACAATGCCGCTAAAGAATTCACCATGCCTAATTCAATTAATGTGCCGTATTTCCTTTTTGGACTACTAAAAACATATAGTATTAAGAATAAGAAGACAGTCACAAATGGTAAAGAGATGTCAGTGAATTTTTCAACTTTACCAATTATTATAAAATTTTTACTGATACACGTTATTGTACCGCAGACCCGACCAAGTACTTCGGCTGCGAGCTGGGTGCTCAGACGCAGTTTGACTTCAAAAACGAGCGGTTCATCGTGAACGGCAGCCATGACTCTGCCAAGCTGCAGGACTTGCTTGACGGGTAATTGCATCATCATCATTCATTGAACGCAAACATCATGTAACTTACACAAATTTCATATTTAAACTTCCTTTACATGGAGACGCAAAATAAGGCTGCGTCTACACTGAGGCGGAGCAGAGCTGAGCAAAGCATATCACGAAGCTCGAAATTGATTTCGTCATTGGTCAATTCAGGCACTGCTAAAATCCGTTCTGCCTTAGTGAAAATGCAGCCTATGGAAACTTTTATTACGGAGTTTCCTCTGTCTGCTTAGTGGCCGAATGGACAATCGCCTGTCTCGATATCCAGAGGGCCCGGATTCAATTCCTAGGTCTGCAAAGTGTGTTTTCGAATTTTTCGTTGCATAGCCCGTGTTTGTGATCATTAACCCGCATTTGGCTTGTGTGGTGATTAATTCAATACCAATCAATTGGCAATTTGACAGTTGTAACAATAAAATATGAAATATGTCGGATATGGTAGTTTATGATTTAACGATAATTATCCAGTAGTTTTTTTATATTAAGATAATTTGTAAATATTTTATTTTTATAAAATAAATTTGCGATTTTTTATCTGTGGATTACAAGACTCGAAACACGGGTTTCACGGGGCGGCCATGATTGAGCTTCATGTGACGTCACATTTCACAAAATTATTAAAAAACTGTCTGTCAGGTTTCAAGATAAGTTTCTATATTTATTGAAATGTGACGTCACAGAGCAAAATGTCACGTGACCAACTGTTTTCGCACGAAATTTGAAATCAATAAATAAAAAGGTTTTTTTCTGTTAAAGAATGGTTTTTTCGAGAAAGAAAATATTGTACGGGGTATAAAATAAGCGTTTGTAAATTTTTTAAATACTTTTTCGAAAACTGTCAAGTAGCCAATTGTAGCGATGACTCCATTCCAATGATTGAGGCCTTTCTCTGCAGTGGCACAGTATACAGGCTGTACTTTTACAATGAAAAGGAAACATTTGTTAAGATCGTCGATTAAGCGAGCGTTCAGCCTGCCTGTCAGTGATGCTTCATAATACAATGGTGTGCGCAGATTCATCCGCAAGTTCGTGCTGTGCCCCGAGTGCGACAACCCGGAGACGGAGCTGATCGTGTCCACCAAGCGGAACACCATCTCGCAGGGCTGCAAGGCGTGCGGCTACCACGGCCTGCTCGACTTCAACCACAAGCTCAACACCTTCATACTCAAGAACCCGCCCGCGCTCGACCCCGCCATGCAGGTATAGCTGATCACGTGTTAACAAACTAATGTATTAACACAACAGAAGACAACATTCCTAGTATGGGGGCGTCCATTAATCACGTGATGTTTTTTTAGCATTTTTTAACCCCACCCCACCTCCTAAGGGGGACGCTCTTGGGAGGTGTGGTTTAAGACTAACCCTTCCTACTCAAAATCACGGGTATTTTTAGTACCTACATAGAATCTTAAAATTTTACAATATCTATAAATACAACAGGTATAAAATGTAATCTAATTTTAGTCTAGAAAATTAAGGACCATCATAAAAATGTCTAGACAAAAAGGTTGCAGGTTGTTTTTTTTTCTAGGGTGAGTCAAGGTCGCACTACACGCCGCTTTCGGATTAGGACTCGCGCGTTTGAAATAACCCCCCCCCCCCCCCCCCCCCTTATATAGAAAAACAGAAACTATAAATATTGTATTAATATTATTGACTGATAAATGCACGTGAGTACGGTCCCAAAAATGCTGGTAAGATATCATTGAATGGCCAGACTAACACGCTCTCCAGTCCAAGACAGACAAACTTCTTGTCAACGGAGCCACTAACGTACTTCGAAAAAAGCTTTATGGGAGAAGTGGAGAGGAATTCTATTCACTTAAAAACTAGTACCATCCCTGCTAAGCCGCGGGGATGGCTCGGGATCAGGAACTACGCCAAACTTACTAAAGATCTAAAACTATTGTTCATATGAATTGAAATTAAACAAAGCCAGTTTTGCTACATACTTTTATGGCGCCATTTAGATAATACAGACGTCCTTTTTACGAATTCGTTTCATTTCAAAAACGTTTGCCCCTTAGGGCTCGTCGCTGACGGAGGGCAACCGCGGCAAGCGCTCCAAGCGCTCCGGGCCCGGCGCCAACGGGAACCACGACCCCGACAACCCCGACGCCAAGCACGTGAGTACACCACCAGTCACATCATTAGGACATACTACACTGCGGGTCAACCCACTGCCACTCGATCAATTTTAAGATTTATGCCTTGCGTGTAAGGGTCAATTTAAGTAAAAGAAATTTTACAGTTTTTGGTTACTGGCACCTTTTTTGCTCATCATTTTACACTAGGAATAATTCTAAAATCATGAAAAAATAGCTGTTCTTATCATGCCCAACTCGAGCGAAACGTATAGAACATAGTTTAAGTTGGAAATGATAATTTCTGTTAATGTATTTGCCATTATTTATGCTATTTTAATAACATATGAGTTAAGTGTGGTTCACCGTATCGTTAGCTATCTGGTACTGCATGACCCACCGACTACCTTATTCTACAAAGAGCAAAGTGTAAAATTATCAAGTTGATTTATTTGAGGTCACCGACATAAGTAACAGCATTTAAATTCTATATTCTTAAAATTAAAGTTGCTTTTAGCTAACTGCTCTTACAATTAGGGGTAATCAACAGCATGCATATAAAATAAAATCAACAAAAATTAACTTAACTACAATAAATTAAACTAAAAAAACAAAAAAAACAGATATTCTAATTACATGTTATGTGTGTTGTATGTCATCTATACTAATATTATAAAGAGGAAATATTTGTTTGTTTGTTGGTTTGAATTGAATAGTCTCCGAAACTACTGGACCGATTTAGAAAATTGTTGGACCATTAGAAAGCTACATTCTTCCCGAGTGACATAGGCTATATTTTATCCCGATATTCCCACGGGAACGAGAACCACGCGGGTAAAACCGCGAGGATCCGCCAGTGATTTATAAGTGAGCTCTGTGTACAGTAGCCTAACTAACAGTGCGCGCCTGTGCCCCCAGGAGGGCGATTTGCCCCCGGCGGCGGCGGCGCCGCGCCGGCACCACCACAAGAAGGACGCCGACGACGACGACGACGGCACCTGGACCGTGGACGTGTCCGACGCCGCCGTGCGCGCGCGCATGCAAGGTATATACATATATCTATAGGAATATTAATAAATAAATACAAATACAAATACAAATATTTTATTTGCATAAACACAGTTATAAGAGATCTTCATACATTCATAGAGGTACATGTGTTTAGCCTGCTCGCAGACATGCAAAATTTCTAAATTTGATGGTATATTGAATTATGTGCAAGTAAGACTACTAAGACACTAGACATTCAGCTAATTTTGCCAATCTAAATATTCCTTAGACTTATAAAAACATTTTTCTATTAGCCATTTAGTTAATTTTTTTTTAAATAAGACTCCATTTAGGTCTTTCAAAATAAACTTTCCTACACTCACCAATTATCTAGCCCAAGAGAAGCTTCGAAGAAACTTGTTAAATGGTTACTAGACAACGGATAAACATACTTAAAATACTTAAATACATACTCATTATACATAGAAAACACCCAGACCAAAAACAATAATTTCTAAATTGACCCGACCGGGGATCGAACCCGGGACCTCAGAGATGGCGACACCATGAAAACCGGTGTACAAACCACTCGACCAAGGAGGTCTTTAATACTAATACTAATATTATAAAGAGGAAACATTTGATTGTTTGTTTGTATTGAATAGGCTCCGAAACTACTAGACCGATTTAAAAAATTCTTTCACCGTTTGGAAGCTACACTATCTTCGGGTGACATAGGCTATATTATATTCTCAAAAACATTAGGGATCTTTACTAAAACTCAAATAAATTCCTTAAATCGCGTGCGATCTTATCTTATCTTATCTTATTGGGGCCTGCAGAGGTCTCCCCCTCGCAGCGGCACGTCGACCCATTGGGATCTTTTGTGCAACCCCGTCCTATCACTCTGTCTCCTCAGAGAAAATGACTGCCATAAGTTTGGCAATGTCTTTGAGGGCGAAGAGCCTAAAATCTTCTGGTTTCGGGTAGACGAATCCCAAGAGACTCATTCTTTTCCTAGCAAGGGAGTCACAGTCACACAGTAGGTGTTGCATGGACTCCGTTTTCTCCCCACATGCCCTGCACAAGCTGTCTGTTGCTAGTTGCATTCTATGGAGCATTTGTTTTGTGGCATAGTGCCCCGTCGCGTGCGATAAGAAAACTATTAATGATAGAATAAAATAATGTACTATAGCTTTGCAGAACACACCATTATCTACAAAAAGTGTCGTGATAGCATATGTCTTAACTACTTTAGTTACGTCACAATAAGTGTTCTTGGGAGGGAAGTCATTTTGAAAATTCGTCACGGGGTACGGGGTCCACGCAAACGATGTCGCCGGCGGTCTGTTATTATACATATAATCAAGACTATTATCCCCGAAGTTAGGCTGAGACTAGGCAATGAGGACAGCAAAATCAGTCCTGTCTTTTCACCAAATATCGACTGCACATGTGCTCAGCGTGACAGGTGGTAGCCCATCGCCGCTCTTTGTTGTTAGATGTATGTGCAATCTTTAGTCCATTAGTCGCCTTTTACGACACCCAAGGGAAGAGAAGGGGTAAGCATGCAAGGTACGCCGTCGATATTAACACTGTAAAATGGTGCCCGAATAACAAACGTGTGTTTTTCTTTGATTCTAAAATGTTATTTGTATGGATAAGTAAACCAAAAAAGAAACGCGCGGACAGTCGCCCGCCTCTTTTATAAGAAATTACTCTAGCAGCGCCCTCTGTCCAAATAGCAGCGGAAACCGTTGCCAAATTTCAAAATAATTAATTATTAATTAATGGCTTGCATAGCGTTTTAAAAAAATATTTTTTTTTAAATCCACTACTTGATTACTCTTCACACTCACACTAATATTATAAAGGCGAAAGTTTGTGAGTGTGTATGTTTGTTACTCTTTCACGTAAAAACTACTGAATGGATTTGGATGAAATTCGGCATACAGATAGTTTATAACCTGGATTAACACATAGGATACTTTTTATCCCGATATTCCCACGGGAACGGGAACCACGCGGGTGAAACCGCGAGCGGCCGCTAGTTTGAAATAAACGAGAGTATGTCTCTAAAGAAGACTGGTTCCACAAGAAACCTTCAACGTGTTTTATTCGCGACCAATACACCCGATGGCGGATTAGTAAAGCTACTCACCATTGATTGACTGTGGCGAATGACTGAGCCAAACATACACGGTACAGACAGACAGACGTGCGTGAGTGAGATTCTCATACTGATCGAAGTCAGGCTGAAGCATTAAGGTATTAAAACTAGAGACATTAGTTTATTAGACAAAGTTTTTATTGTACTATGCAAATATCCATAGTATGATTTAAAGTAATACCTACTGCTTTAATTGATGCCAGTAGGCTCCTAAGACACTACTACTCTACTGCTACTGCACTCTACTCTACTACTGTCTACACAGACAGGCAAGGTGTTGTACAAGTTTGCGGTAAATAGTTAGCTGTTTGCCCCTCAGACCTCACCGACGGCGCCAAGAGCATGACCCTGTCCGAGGACAGCGAGAAGAACGAGAAGCAGCGCATGGACCTGTTCTACTCGTACCTCAGGCAGCGCGCCGACGCGCACGCCGTGGACGGGGCGCGAGCACTCGCAGACATACTGCACGAGGCGGAGCGGTGAGACAAGCGATATTGATCCTTATACCCAAGCTATAAAGTTCTAACTTCTTTGACTGGGATCCCAGTCTATAAATTAGTAATTTGCAACTGTCTGGTTAAGTAAATAAAATTTATGTTTATATAAAGATAATCTCATTACAAACACACACGCACCAAAGCAGTATAAAAAATTTTTTTTACTTCTGTAAAAAAATAATAATTTTTTAATATTAAATTAATCATTAAAGGTACTGGACTAAAATTTTTAAGCCAACCCACTCGCGATATATTTTTTAACATATTTAATTTGATATAAAATACTTTTCATCCATTCACCTTCTCGGTGAAGGACGTTCTATACGCTGATCTTAGACTATTATAGCCAAGTTGTAAAATTGAAAATTTATTGAAGATATTTGACTCTTTGTAAAATCTTTTCTGTGCAAATAGATAAATGAAATCGCTATTTGAATGGTTTAAGTCACTGGCGTTCGTACGTGTACTCCTGGGTAGCGCTAAATGAGTGTCACTGCCACGCGCATTGGGCCAGCTCGCTCGCCGGAACCCGAGCACACAAATCGGTGCGGGACAATGGCACTCGCCGCTGTCGTGTTTCGTCTGGCGAGTGGAAGTATCAGTTATCACAATTCCTACTCCTCGAAGGTCTCATTCTTTCCTCGAAGGTCGGCAACGCATCTGCGTGTCCTCTGGAAGTTCAATAAAAAACTATGACTTATTTAATCGACTCCTTCACAACCTCTAATCGTTTACTAGGCTGGAGGTAAAGTCGAAAGCGCCTTTGGTGATGTTCGAGGTGCTGGTCCGGCCCAACGTGATCGCGGCCGACGTGAAGAAGCACCGCGCGCTGCTGCTGCGGTTCACGCGCGGCGATGCGCGTGCGCAGCGGGCGGCGCTGCACGCGCTCGTGGCCATGTGCGGCCACGAGCCCGGCGTGCTGCCCAAGGTGCCCGCCATACTCAAGGTAACTAGCTGTGCTAACCTATCAGTGCTATCTCGGAAAATATGCATCTTTTTTTAAAAAAAAAACCATAACTTTAAAAAAAATGCATAATTTCCAAAAAAAAATTAATTTAATTAGGTCAAGTCGAAAATCCTAAAAAAATCTTAGCTCGAACCTACAAAAATCGCAGACCACACATGGGGTGTTTCCGGGTACACCTAGACCTAGATGTCAGGAAGCCAAAAATATTTTTTTAGTGTCACCGTTTGGGCCATCCTGTATAATGCCATCATCACTTACCTCTTCACATTTTTGGGGGCGTGCCGACTGCTAAAGTGCTACGTATACATTTTTTTTGTACATTTGTCTAAGTTAAGTTTATCTTGTAATTTAACTTTAAAAATACACCAAATTTATCTGCAAAAATGCTTTTTTTTACAAAATTTATATTGGTCGTTTAGTATTATATTATATTAATTATGTATTTCATAAAAAAACTGCAAATACTATTTGACTTCAATGTATGGATGGAACAGCTGTTTTTTTCATCCCCCCTTCTGCACCGGACCCGTAACATCGTTCCCCTCCTTTTGTAAAATATATTCTGGCTTTGAACATCGACTAAATATGTGGGTTACTTCCCAGCTGCTGTACGACCTGGACATCGTGGAGGAGAAGGCGATCCTGGAGTGGTCGGCCAAGCCGTCGCGCAAGTACGCGTCCAAGGAGGTGACGGCGGACGTGTGCCGCCGCGCGCAGCCGTTCGTGGACTGGCTCAAGGAGGCCGACGAGGAGGAATCCGACGACCCCGATGAAGGGGACTTTGAGGTAACACACACTATTTATTTTATTACGGGTAAGGGTCAGCGACGTGTTTACAAATCAAAAATCAAAATTATTTATTTTAATAACATTTTAATTTTTAACAATTCCAAGGGCTTAGAATTCTTTTCATAAATTTTTTTCTTTATAATTTTGAAACTTGAGGGGGTTTGGGAGAATGTACTTTACCGTTCACATTTATATTATCGCTCACAACCATTTACTTTATGAAAAGATAATGTTTGCTATTATCCCTTTCACTTGAAACTGACCGAATGTGATAACCAAACCCAGCTATTATTTAAGAAAAATAAGGGTCAGCGATGCTGCGCTTACTTTTTGAGGATGCAACACAATGTAGTTTGTTTGCTAAACGATAAGATGCACATTTCGTTTCGCAGCGTA
Organism: Scoparia ambigualis; assembly: GCA_963921215.1. Classification (NCBI taxonomy): domain Eukaryota; kingdom Metazoa; phylum Arthropoda; class Insecta; order Lepidoptera; family Crambidae; genus Scoparia; species Scoparia ambigualis. The sequence goes on along the minus strand of OY992518.1, from coordinate 2,492,330 downwards.
CTCAGAGACGTCAATAAAGTTTTAATGACAATTAAGTTTCTCGCTGGAAGTATAGTGCTAAATAAAGAAGGAAAGACATTTAATTGTCATTAAAACTTATTTGTCTCTGCAGTTAGTGTATAAATTCGATGAAGAATGTTTATTTCACTGTGTAATGTTTCAATATCTAGTGTCACTTGTATTTTTACGGTTTTTTTTTAGAGAGATTCAAGAGAAAGAAACTAACAATTATCAGGCTTTCAAAAAACATAAAATCCGAGTGACCTTTGGAAGAGAAATGTCAATATTAATTGGCTACTTGACAGTTCTCGGAAAAGTATTTTATAAATTACAAACGCTTATTTTATACCTCATAAAATATTTTTGTTCTCGAAAAAGCTTTAGCTGTCAAATGTCGGTTGACTGACAGACTGACAGACTGACGTGACACCATTGTTGACATTTCACTTTTTTTAAAAGCAAAAGAATTATGGTGTATGCTGCCTCGTTAGACATTTTAAAGTAACATGTCTACCTTTAACTATGTTTCCATATTTAAAAATATTATTATTTAAATAACTTATCCGCGATTCGTTAAAAATAAGACAAAACTTGGTTGAGGAAGCAAATAACTTAGAGGTTTACTTTATGACAAAATTCTATTGTGTACACAAGTTTAGCATTTTTTCTATGGAAAGTGCCGTATCCTTTATCTTGAAACCTGACAGATAATTACTTATTGATAATTTTGTGAAATGTAACGTCACATGTAGCTCAAACATGGCCGCCCCTTGCCGCCCGTCTTGTAATCCACAGATAAAAAAATCGCAAATTTATTTTGTAAAAATAAAATATTTACAAATTATCTTTGAAAAAATAACTATTAGATAAATATCGTTAAATCATAAACTAACATTTCCGACATATTTCATATTTTACTGTTACAACTGTCAAATAGCCAATTATAAACTAGGTACCATATCCGACATATTTTATTGTTACAACTGTCAAAAAGCCAATTAGTTTACAAACATTGTTTGGTATTTTAGTGAAGTAGTAACAGTGAGCATACGCCTTGCAGATCCAATACGACGACCGCGCGGCCGCGACTGCCATCGCCGCCGCCGCGCCGCCGCCCGCGCGCGCGGACGACGCCGCCGACGACTTTGACATAGACGCCATATAAGCACAGCGCACCCATCCCACACCGCGCCAACGACATTACGGCCTGCCTCGTCTCTTTACCTTACATTACCGACAGTTGCGGACCTCACTGACTACGGGCGACAACATGTTGATATCTAAAAAATCATTACTTACATTAGAGCTGTTTAAATGACAATGAAGAATATTGTCATTGGTTTTTCGAATTTATCTCAATCGTATATAGAGTTCAAAATATAAGATCACATTTTATCAACCGCAAATATTTTGAGGATAAATTCAACAACATAAGTAAACTGTTTTTATGAAAATACCTTAAATTTTTATATGCTAGTTTTCAAGAAAAACGACAAGACATTTCGATTAAATATAAAATAAAACATCTCTTACGCACTTTCGGTAGTTTAAATTCAAAGGAGCCGAAACATAGAGGCCGCAATGCCTACACCGCTTACACGTGCCCGTAGTTTCATTCAAAGGAGTCTTTTTTTTCATTTGATCAGAATTTTTTTTGTAAGGAAGAGTAAAAATAAAAACTGCCTGAATTTTTTTTTAATGCCTTATTTCTCTGATATAATTACTTAGATGTTTTATCAAAATAATTGCAGTTGGTAAAATGTGACTTTATATAATGGCAGTATACGAAACACTGCCCTATAAAGGTTTAAGAACAAAACGCTAAGGGGCCAGTTTCACAATCTCCAAGTAAGTGATCATTAGCCTTTACTTGACAGATAGTTCATACGAAACTGTAATTTTCACGTACAAGTTATAGGATGAGTGAAATAGGCTCTGAGTGTTTTAAGGTGCCTATTGCTCTAAATTGAGTGCAAGTTCCTTTCGCTATTCCGATGAGCTTTAACTATGATTACTGATAAGCGAGGATCGAAGTGGCGTCAGTTAGCTACTGAATTGGGTGACCTCCTTGAAACCGCTTCGATACTATACGAATTTTAGTTTACGCAGACTCGTTGTACTGGTGAATTTAACTCGCGATAACAAACATTTAGGCACCTTTCCGTCCTCTGTCGTTTACGGTTTTAACAAGACAGCGCGAAATATATCTAGATTTTGACTAACGACATCGCGCGATGTATGAGTTTTCAGCAGTATGGTTGAAAACTAATGTAATTGTGATACGGTTTCATAGGTCTCTTACCTCTCACGCTAGGGATTTATCCTCAAATCTGTCACGTCTTTGCCGTGATACTTTTGGTATTATTATAACTTTGATTTTTACTTGTATAATGTTTCCAATATTTCTTTATTGTAATAATCTATTTTTTCTCTTTATTTATTTTTTCTGAAAATTTATCTTAAATATCATTTATTCCAATCATGATTGTGTGACAAAAATATTTAATAAAAACAGTTGAAACAGAATTTGTTAAAACTATTTGTAGCGCCGATAATTGTCGGAGAGGTGTCAAAAATGTTACAATACTCAACTAGTAGATTTTCCGGAAAGCTGGCTTTCGAAGTGCATTTTTAAAGTTAGATTGTATTTCTATTATAACATTCTCAGAAGCGACGACTATCTGCGAAACGTGTAGTAATAATAGTAATATCAGATATTGTAATTTAGACATAATTGTAATCACAAAAGAATCTGTCATGTCATTCTAATACTTGATCGGTTCGATGTACTCTCATGTAATTCCCCGTAAGTGCGTGCGCGGCGATAGGCCGGGGCGTTGCGAACTACGCTCGCACTATTCGCTGTCGGTAGATGGTCAATATTCATCTCTTTCTTAATAAATACCTGTTCTCACATACTTTCCATGTATTTTGATATTACATTCTGCTAAGAGGTGGGTGGTGAAGTCGTGGCGACTGTTCGTTGCGTGCATTTGAGGCGAGTCGCCTCGCGTATCATGCTACTGATATATTTGCATTTTCTAACACTGTGTCCGTATCGCTTCGAATTAGGTAATGATAGTTGTAGAACGCAAAACTTTTTCTAATTCCGAAATTTTTTGGTTCCTATATATACCTATGTAGATTTTTAAACATTATTTAAAATCATTTTTTTTTCCATTATATCTTTTGGGGACTATTTATACGCCGGGCTCGTGGCACATTATCGAATGATATGACGGTCACAAACGTATGGACGCCGCTCGTGTGACGCACGCGCGCCGCCGTCGAGGGCGGAAACGTTTATATGAAATGTTTAATATGAAGTAGAAATTGATTTAGTATTTAAAATTGTAAATCTGATGGTCGCGCGGCCCTCGGGACGCGGGAGGGAGAGAGAGGAAGAGAGAAAGAGAGATAGTGTGAGAGTAAACCTAGTGCCGGGGCCGGCGGCGTCGCTCGGTATGGATATGCTGTAGGCTAGCGGTGGGCGGACCACGGATCCTCTTACTATTAATTACTATTATAAAAATAGAATATTTTAAAATTGCCATCTGACAATTTATTAGATTTGTTTTGTATTCAATACATTTGGATTCTGAAATCGGTGTTTTTTTTCTACACACTTCCTTTACGTGTAAATGTAATTAGTCAAAAAAAGAAATATTAAACCTAATTACAAAAACCCAATCCTTTCGGGGTTGATTTTGTTCAAAGTACTAAAATGTCATTCATTAGTGCTAAAATGTCCATAGTGCTATAATGACCAATATGACTATGACTAACTATAAATATTGTCCAAGAATACCATTGCTAAAATGTCCAAAGTTACTAATAGTCCAAAGTATTAAAATTACCCTTTTGGACTACTACTCAAATAATAAAGGTCAGTATACTTACTAAATTGTAATAATTATTATAAAAGTATTATTATTTTAACTCGAAGTTTCCACTAGGGTATACAAATAAAAAAAACTTTGGCGCTCACTGTCGGCACGACACGGCCCGCGTGTCATGGCAAAGGATTTTAATCAAGAGTGTAGAGAATTCATGTTATTTTATTGAATTTTATTTCAATGAGTGTAGAGAATTCATGTTATTTTATTTTTCGATACCACGATGCCTTAATTATTCTGGTATAAAGTTTATGTGTCCATGTCTACAGCTTCCTCATTCGACAGAGAAATTCTAAGCATGCCATATTTTTGTGCATATTATGTGCAATCAAACGTGTCAGTCCTAATTTTTGTGCCACCACAACTTCGTTACTAAGAGTTGTTTTATGTGTGTAAGCTGGAGACACGTGTCACCAGCTCGCACACGCCCGTTAAGACAAACCAGTGAGGATAGGGTTTTAGACTGTAGCCAGAAATTTTGTGCATAATTTGTGCACTAGGAACAAAAAAAACTAACCATCACACTCAAATACTGTTGAATCTACGATCATAAAACTGTGTGCGAGCTGGAGACACGGGTCTCTGGCTTGCACAGCTGTATCTTCGTAATTGTTTAAGCTACAGTTATGAATTATACCTCAAAATTTTGTGCATAATTTGTGCATAAGGCACAAAAATTTTCAAAACTTTAACTCAAAAGGTTTTTAGCTACGAACCGATAAGTACGTGTAAGCTGGTGACACGTAACACGGGCTAACACATGGTGAATTACTGTAACTGTATAAGATAGCGTTTCGTTTTAAAGATCAACTAATACGTTATAATTTGTGCAAACACGAGGCAAAATTTCAAATCTCTGGGCCTCTTAGTTTAAAAATTATAAGCCAAAAACTGTTTTCCCGCCAAAAAATTCAAAGTAATGGCTCGAAAGTGGCTAAGCGCGCCGTTGCCGTTCCGTGCGCTACACGATTGCAATCGAGTTTGAACTTAAGAGCTAGCAATATTTAGAGTCAGTTTAATTTGCGCTCTCGATTGTTTTAATTTATGTACCGAGAATTTTAGACTAGGAGCCGTTTGTTAAAGTGATGCCGACGCGACTAATTTAGTTTCACTATAGGTACCTAACTAACCTACCCTACTTTTTATTTTAAGGCCCTAGTACTAGTGTTGCAATAGTGATAGTTTCACTATCGATAGTTGACCTTGAAAAATAGTCGATAGCGCGAATAGACCTATCGAAATGCTGCGATACTATCGATACTATCGATAGTGAAAATAAGGTAATACTATTAAACTTAGTCGATACTATCGACATACGATACTATCAATGGGATCGATAATATCTATAAACTATCGACACGTTTCGATAGTATCGATAGTTTTGCTTTAGTAACTATCGACGAATTTTCGACATTATCAAGTGAGTATTGTAAATCTAATGATTTGATGTGATAGATGAACTATGTAGGACCTTCGATAGGACTATTGATAGTATGACTGATTTTCGAGGTCTCGATAGTATCACGATACTATCGGTTGACTATCGCTATCGCAACAACACTACCCAGTACACATTGGCGACTTGGCGTATGTTGGCCCATTGTCGGCAATCGCCATTGTGTAGAGGGGGTAAATTGCGCGCCACTATCGATAAATTGCCCGCGACTGTACACCATTACCCCGTCTACACAATGGCTATGGCCGGCAGTGGGCCAACATACGCCAATGTGTACTGGGTAGTGTTGCGTAGGATCGTGATACTATCGTGACTTCGAAAATCAGTCATACTATCGATAGTCCTACCGAAACTATCGACCCTTGACAATCGATAGTATCGATTGACAAAAATAAGTAATACTATTGCTAAAGATCAATAGTTTCGATACTATCGATAGTATCAGCAAAAAACCATTCGATCGATAGTAACAGTTGTTCAACATCGATAGTCAAACATTTTTCGATACCATTGCTTGCTCATAAAAGGTAATATAGCTGGTAATTACGTAGGTCATCTATCACATCATATGATTAGATTTACAATACTCACTCGATACTATCGAACCGCGTCGATAGTTTATAGATAGTATCGATACTATTGATAGTATCGTATGTCGATATTATCGATAGAATCGACGCGATTCTGTTTCGGCGTGCAGTGGTACTGGGGGTAGCGATGCGCATTTATCTGGCACAGACTATAGCTAGTTAGATTAGTTGTTAAGTCTTAACTATAAGTTAGTTAACTGTTTTTTATTATTATTAGTATTGACGTCAATAAGTGCCTGTAAAGGTTAACATTGAATAAATAATTTGACTTTGACTTTAGAATCGACAGTATCGACCAAGTTCATAGTATTACCCAATTTTCAGCATCGATATTATCGATAGTATCGCAGCATTTCGATATTTTCGATAGGACTATTCGCGCTATCGACTATTTTTCAAGATCAACTATCCATAGTGAAACTATCAGTATTGCAACAACACTAGTACTGGGGCCTTAAAATAAAAAGTAGGGTAGGTTAGTTAGGTACTTATAGTGAAACTAAATTAGTCGCGTCGCGCATCGCTTTAACAAACGGCCTTAGATTAAAACAAAAAGGGAAGATACGGCATGCTCCTACTTGTAGTCATTCAAAATATAGTCCTACTCAACTACTTAAGCAAACACTCACACACGCACACCTATAAAGTGTAAATCGAGCGAGCGAGACAAAGCGGTAAGTTTCAACGTCAGCGCGAGGGAGTCAGCGAGTAGCGCGTTGACGTCTTCCCAACAGACGAGTACGTACGACCGATTCCGACGCCACTGCGGAGTAGCGTCTTTCTCTTTTTCACACAGTAGAATATCCGCAATAGTGCGATGTAGCCTGTTCGCTCGGCAAATTGTGACTGAAGTGAAATTGTGCCTTTAGGCCTAATTTTCGATTATGAGCACAGTGCCTAAAATGCAAGATGCCACTGCTGTTATAATACCTAAAACGCTAATTGACTAAGAAGCAGATTGCCTAAAATGCAAGGTGCCACTGCTGCTATAATACCTAAAACGCTAATTGATTAGGAAGCAGATTACCTTTTTTTTTTTTTTTTTTATAAAAGAGGGAGACCCAAAACCAGAGGAATCGCAGACGCGTTGCCGGCCTTTAAGGGAGGAATAGGAAGGAATAGGAATTGGGAGGAGGGGGGGGGGGGGGGGGAAGGGGCCTCCGGAACCCTCACTGGTCGAACGAAACACAACAGCACCAAGTGCCGTTATTTCACGCCGAATATTCGTGAGAGGGTGGTATTACGCCGGGCGAGCCGGCCCAATGCGTGCTGCGACGCAGCGTGGCTCTACCACTTAGTCAGTGTTACTCATTTAGCACCACCCAGGGATCACGTGTAGGGTCTCAAGGGTAAACCTACGGACGCGAGCAACTTAAACCCCCAAAAATACAAGATGCCTCTGCTGCTATAAAAAATGTACGAAACAGAACGATAGTCAATTAGCGTTTTAGGTATTACAGCAGCAGTGGCATCTTGCATTTTAGGCAATCTGCTACTTAGTCAATTAGCGTTTTAAGTATTATAATAGCAGTAGCATCTTGCATTTTAGGCACTGTGCTCATAGTCGCTAATTTTGGCGGCTCACTCACGAGACGCTAATGCCGTATCTTCCCTTTTTGTTTTAATCTAAGCAAACGGCTCCTAGTCTAAAATTCTCGGTAAATAAATTAAAACAAACGAGAGCGCAAATTAAAATGACTAAATATTGCTAGCTCTTAAGTTCAAACTCGATTGCAATCGTGTAGCGCACGGAACGGCAACGGCGCGCTTAGCCACTTCCGAGCCATTATTTTGAATTTTTTGGCGGGAAAACAGTATTTGGCTTATAATTTTTAAACTAAGAGGCCCAGAGATTTGAAATTTTGCCTCGTGTTTGCACAAATTATAACGTATTAGTTGATCTTTAAAACGAAACGCTATCTTATACAGTTACAGTAATTCACCATGTGTTAGCCCGTGTTACGTGTCACCAGCTTACACATACTTATCGGTTCGTAGCTCAAAAACCTTTTGAGTTAAAGTTTTGAAAATTTTTGTGCCTTATGCACAAATTATGCACAAAATTTTGAGGTATAATTCATAACCGTAGCTTAAACCATTACGAAGATACAGCTGTGCAAGCCAGAGACTCGTGTCTCCAGCTCGCACACAGTTTTATGATCGTAGTTTCAACAGTATTTGAGTGTGATGGTTAGTTTTTTTTGTTCCTAGTGCACAAATTATGCACAAAATTTCTGGCTACAGTCTAAAACCCTATCCTCACTGGTTTGTCTTAACGGGCGTGTGCGAGCTGGTGACACGTGTCTCCAGCTTACACACATAAAACAACTCATAGTAACGAAGTTGTGGTGGCACAAAAATTAGGATTGACACGTTTGATTGCACATAATATGCACAAAAATATGGCATGCTTAGAATTTCTCTATGTCGAATGAGGAAGCTGTAGACATGGACACCAATAATATTATCGTAGATTAGGAGAAATTCACAGTTAACTTAAAGCGATTTTCGAAGTTTTTTGGTTTAGAATAAGATTTTTTTTCTATAATAAAGTTAATTAAGTATATCTTAAAATTCCGAGGCGCTACGCACTATACGACTATAAGAGATAACATTCTAATTTTTAATTTCATTTGTTTAGAACAGTAAGTGATTCAATCTTGGAGCTCAAAAAAGTGCCTTGTCGCATTTTATGAAAATATCTCTCTGCAATTTTGGGTTTTATTAAAAAGTTAAGCAAAATTTACAAAATGCGAGACCGCTACGCACTATGCCAATTAGCTATTCTACACTATTTGTTTCTGAGATCGAGAACGCCAAAATTGACCATTTTTAGCAAAAATCACAGTCGAGATGTTAGGCCTCTTAGGAAGTCAAAGTTTCTGTTTTTGCCTATGAACGTGCGCTTACTTGTTCATTGTAGTGCACATTTTACGTTTTGCACATTCTGAATATTGCACATTTTGCGTGTAGTGCACATTTTGCGTTTTGTACATTATGCTCCGAAGGGGTTGAAATAAGGTTGAAACTTGTTGTAATGGGGCGCAGTCCAGTCGTAGATCTTGTACTCCACAAATTATGCACCCATAATTGTCTTTTCGTCAAATTAGCAGTTCTTATTTGTCTCTCTTTATCTTCAGCTAGAAGTGCTATTAATACTAAATCCCAGTCTACCATAACGACAAAACTGACTTAGAATCGGCGCGGAGCAAAACTGATTGATGCCACGTGATGCTACGGGATTCCATGGCATACCACGGCATGCCACGGATCGCCGCGGGGTGCCGCAGCACAACCTGCCGTGCCATGCCGTGCCACGCCGTCAGTGAGCGCCGGCCCTATGCAGATGTATAGCAGTTACCAGCGAGCGAAGCTGCGGGCAAAAGCTAGTCTATAATAAAATAGAACTTCTTTAGCACCGATGACATTTTAGCACTGGACAATACACCCCCGAAAGGGCACCATGGACCTTTTAAAATTATGGTAATTTTAGCACTGGACATTTAAAATTATGGTAATTTTAGCACTGGACATTTAAAATTATGGTCATTTTAGCACTGGACATTTAAAATTATGGTCATTTTAGCACTATGGACATTTTAAAATTACGGACATTTTAGCACTATGGATATTTTATAATTATTGTAATTTTAACACTAATGACATTTTAGCACTTTGGACAATACACCCCCGTATTGTCCAGAGTGCTAAAATCACCATAATGAAAAAGAAAGGAACCTAATTACAGAAATCTAAAAAAATCTCTTTCATTACTGGACAATTATTATCATGAATTTAGAGAGCTACACACCAAATAACTATAAATAAATAAAACTGCGTGTTTTTATGATAAAAATATAATATCCATTTTTTTACCAATTCATAAGGCATATTCACTGAATGGCAGCGAGTAAGTATTTTTTACTGGCTAACGCGACTACCCTTACCAGGGTATCAACAACGTTACAATTTTATAGCACAGTGCTGTAGAAAAAAAAACATTACTGTGTTTTCTAAATAGTTATTAAATTAAAAATATCTCAACTTAACCAACAATTAACAACTTTGATATACCTACTGGTAATGGTAACATGTACTCAGTACCTACTTTTCAACCTGTTTTTCTATTTATTATTAATATAAATAATAATATGGAGATATGCTGTATATAACATAAATGCATCTTATATTATAAATGAAACTTATATACTTACATAAAAAAATTAGAATACTTACAGCTACAAAAATGAGATTTCATGCGACAATTATTGAGTTTCTGATATCCTGTTCAAAATAGATTAGACAATAGGTACTATTTTATGAAAGATACCACAATTTTTTGCATTGCACATTTCCTATAAAAGAATAAACTTAAAACTAGAGATATAACAATCTAGGCTTATTTTATAAATAAGCACAATCTTTATGTACCTACACTCCTTCGTGCTATTATTAATTAAGTGAACATGCAGACATAATTAATGTCATTGTCCTAAAACTAACGTGATAGTGATCATCTTAATTTACACTGATCGTCGGCATCTGCTAACAATAAAAAGTACCTAGGACTCGCTACACTTACCTTATTTATTTATTAGGTAGGTAGGCTTTGCTCTATTGAGTAAAGCAGTATTGACTGGCTAAAGTTTGATACTGACACTGATACAACAAAAAGATAAAAAAATTAGAAAAGATTATGAAGAATAAAGTACCTATTATTTACAAATAAATAAGAATTAGGTTGTAGAATGTCTGATGTTGTAGAATATGAGTATTATCTAAGTCGGAGCTTTTATTAGAAACAATGTCATAGGAAGTTTGTTAGCTTCGTGTATGAGCGGCCTGCTCGCGGCTTCATCCCCGTGAACACCACGTATCCCATGCATGACGAAAGTACATTTTTTTTAAATAATAAGTCTTAAAAAGTTTTTTTAAATGTACCTTGTCCTGATCTTCACAAACACTACAAAAAAAGAATCAAGTCAAATCGGTCGAGCCGCTCTCGGGATTTGCGCCTAACAACACATTTTTAGCGATTCCTTTTCATTCAGTTCAGTCAAAGGTTAATATTATAAAACACTTTTACACACTTTAATACACTATAAAGTCAGATTTAGAGTTGGTGATGGTGGCCATGCCAAAATAAGCCACACTACACTTTTTGAGGTTGTACAGTGAAGACCTTATCTGCTCTACGACAAGGTGCAATTAAATTACCTACGTAACGCCTCGCTGCGCAACGTGGCGTTTTCGAATTTTCTCAACAAAATTGGCACCTTATACTATACAATCTCAAAAACTTGCGCGCAGCGTCGCGACGACGTCTTGGTGTGAACGGGGGCTCATTGGCTGGCTAACTGCAACACCTATCGCTATAACTTTCAACACAGACGAGTTTTCAAGTACAAGTAGGTACCTTTTCTTTGCTAGTAGTCTTATTTAAAATTAATTTTAAAATAATCAAAGTAGTCAAGCAACGTACTTCCACTTGAAAGGTAATGCGAGTGTTGAAGTTACACAATAAACCCCTTGACCCTTAAACGTTAACGGTAAGTGAGGTTTATGTTTAAACGTTAGCTGGTTTGTCAAGAGGCTACTCTATTAGACGGCGCCTGCCCCCGCCTGCTGTACCGTCATACCGGCAACTTGCACGGCCACACCCACGTTGGTAGGCGCCACGCTGAACGAGGTGATGAACACGTTGACGATGGTGATGAGGAACACGCCCAGCACCGTCATGTTGTTGATCTTGTCCGCCTTGCAGATGTCCTTGTCGTCCTTCACGTTGTACCGGCTGTTCATTATCAGGCCGATGCCGACGCCGATCTGGGGATGGGTCATTTATTTATTGACAGCAGCCCGCCCACGCCTTCGTCCACGCTAACTTAGAAACACAGTCATACTGTGTCAGCCATTTTATACAAAATTTCGGTGATATTTAAATGGATGATCAAAGTGGTCGACCGGAAACTTCCTCGACTGTACGGACCTAAGAGGATATAACATAGTTGTTTAAATAAGTTGTACAGACGTCAGCACTTCAACCTAGGTCAGTCCGGTGATAATCGCGCCATTTTTTAAGACTGCTTTTTTTTGCTAATACAAGTTAAAAACAATAACCATCCTCATTTATCGCTCTTTCTTTATGTAAAACCCGCATAAAAAATCTATCGCGTGGTTTAGAAGGATAAAGTGGAGCCAGACACAGGAAAGCGGCCACTTTACTTTGAAATATGAAATGATTTAAACTTTTGCAACATTATATTACATGGTGGACTTAATGCCTAAGGCATTCTCTACCAGTCAACCATTTACGTTTTTTATATTGATTGTGGCGGCGCCACCTACCGCATGACGCTGCACATAGTTCGACACGAAGCAAACACCTTCTCAACCGTGCCAACAGATGGCGCCACAAACGTATACCAACGACGTCTCCATACTACGACGGTAAAATAGTATGGGAAGCCTGCATCGCGGTAGCGAAAAATTCTCTCTCGGGTTAGCGGTTGCTCCAATCCGGGCATCATCGCGTGGAGTGTCAACCACACGGTGTTGGGTGCCGCGTTGCGGCCGTCTTGTGACGAATGGGATGGGGGCGTGGAAAGGATGGCTCACTTCACTCCGACTTGCTTGGCGCTCACCTTATCGCGGTCAGCCGCACCGGGTGAGACAGTCATAGCGACTGAGGCCTGCCATCTCCTTCGCTATATAAGGCGACTGCTAGAAACAGCAGGAAACTTCAAGGGCTCAGGTCAAGTGTTTTAAACATGACAAAAATGTCAAAAAAAAAATTCGTGCTTTTTTCGTTTTTAATTAAATAATTCATTTTGCGAATTTTAATTGAATAGTCTTTGAGTGTCTAATTTATTTAAGAAAAATACGCACATTTCGTAATAGGAAAATAATAGGTCTCATTGCAGACTAACGTAGGTACTTATCGCCCGGCTGACGCGGACGGGTCAACGACCGGCGTCAGCACGCGCGTTGTAAATAATCGTTATGTTTAATTGTTTTTTATTTTATTTTCTTATGTTATTGCTTTAAAATAAATTAGATACTCAAAGACAATCTTATGAAAATTCACAAAATGATATATTCAATTAAAAATGAAAAAAAACACGTAAATCTTTTTTGACATTTTTTTCATGTTTAAAAAACTTGAGCCCTGACCAGCCCTTGAAGTTTCTTGCGGTTTCTAGCAGTCACCTTATTTATTTCACCTCCAACTAACATCCATTGGACTTCGGTCCCCGAGCTATACCACCCACCCAGCTCGGAGGAAGATCTTCCCTTTGGCCTTTCTACAATGTGGCAACCATTCACCTATCATAGACTTCCCTACATTGATTACCTTTTTATTCACACTTCCCTGCGAAGTTCCACTTAGGTCCATTTTTTTTTATTTGTAATACGTATCCAATTTGCAAATCAATAATTTGTTATCGTTGTTTGTAATTGTAATTATATTTTAAATTATGATGCCCTCGTTACCTTACTCTCACCAAAGATCTCCAGAGAAGTGGGAGTGGCTGAAAATCAGCGCTGCCTGGGATACTCCCCCCAGGTCAGCACATGCTGAGCTACTTCCAATTGCTTTGTTTGTTTTGTTTTTCTATTTGTTCATTGTTTGTACAATGCAATAAGAAGCAATAAACGTTTTTTTACTTTTACTTTACTTTACTTTTACTTTATGAACTGAACCTAGGTAGGTAACTGTAGGGGAAGTCAGCTCAATGCGGCCATAGGAGGCAAAGCGGACACACCCAATTTCTCGGTAACTAAAAACGATAGCACGACGTTGCCCTTCTGCCATATGGCTAACTTCCCGCCCCACACCGCAGCCAGTCGTTTGGTTGCGATCGGAGCAAACGCGTGGCCGCGGCGACATGTACAAGGAATTTGTGCATTCTATTAAAAAAATCCAGGGTAAGTTCAACCTGTTTTGATCAAACCTCTTTAGAATTCAATCTTTTTATTACACGTCTTTTGTTACATATCTAACGGGCGATTTTCTGAGATCAAAAAAAAAGAAATTGGTTCGTAAATGACTTTATAGATGGCGCTTAGCATAGATTAGTATGGCGCATGGTAAAAGGCGGGTTCATGAAGAGCGTGTATGGCTGCGTAATATTTATTCTATTCCAAAATAGAAATAGGTTCTGGATGTCCTGAATATAAATAGGTTAGGGCTTACTATTTTTTTATTCTTTTGGTAGACAAGTAAAAGTGTAGAATTTATTACAGCCCTTAGGTAGGTACGGCTGGTGGCCGGCTTTTATAAAACGACATCTATCGGGTGTTTTTGAACTAATTTTTACTTTTTAATTTGGGCTGTCAGAAAATCGCCCATTGGCTTTGAATGTGTAACATTTGTTCCGACATGAGATAAATAATGTGAGCTGTGTTTATTTTTAAAATAAAATTGTGGAAAAAGGCAAAGCGGTCCGGGCAAAGTGGCCAAGTGACCACTTTGCCCGTATTCAATAAGTGAACCGCGATGATGGCAAAGCGGGCAGTTAGCCGCTTATAAAAATATACGTTTATGTATTATTAAGATTAGAATGTTTTATTTAACTATTATTTTTATAGATGGTCAACAACTACAAAAGAAAAACTAGGCAGGGGGAACTTTTGATACATAGATTTAAGTAAGAAAACATTAAGACTGAAATGATTGTTCCATTTGAAACTTTATTGGTTACTAGGTATTTAATTTTATCTTAAATATATATTTTTTTAATTTATTATAGGTGTTTTTGTTTTTTAAAAATGAATTTCTTGTAATATTTAGGCATGACCACTTTGCCCTTACCTCCATGGCTGCTTTAGGCGCCAACAGGAGCAAAGCGGTTTTTTGACTAGTCTTCGTAATTTACAAATTAAAATAAACTGTTCAAGTTTTTGCAAAATGTGCCTCCACTTTATGAAAGCTTATTAAGTTCCCTTTCATTTGATATAATATTTTTTTTATATATCGTTTCTATAGTGGCATTTTTTTTAAGTCAATGTTAAGTTGGCCGCTCTGAGCTGACCTCCCCTATTTAGGTAAGTATACACCTACAGAAACCCAAAATTGTAAGAGGTAGAAAACTACAACACACAACAGTGAATCGAACTAGGGGGCTAATTGTCTAATTTCAACCTATCGCATAATACCTTTCAGGTACCTACATTGCTTAGCAAGTTTGCTTTTTAAAATTTATTTTAAAATATGTAATTAAACTGGCGTAGCAATGTAGGTACTTCAACTTGAAAGGTAGTTCTTCAAACATAGATGTTTGAAGTTATACAATACTGTCCCCGGTCCAATATCTATAAAATTGTTTTATTGTAGTAGATAGTGGTGGGTTGAAATTAATACATTTTGGCCAACATTATAATAACATTTGGGCGCTCGTGATAGTGTCGTGTGACCACTACGTTTTAGTGGACTAGGCATCCACCTACAATATTATTTTGGTATTACAATGTACACCTACTTGCAAAATAATGCTGAGCGCGATAAACGTGATACTAGAGTAGTAGTAGGGGTGGCCGGCCGACGACTCGATGACGTATCGCAGCTGGTTGGCGTTGGCCGACAGCAGCGCCAGGTCCATCATGCCCTGCGCCAGGTTCTTCTTCTGCTGGTACGTGTTCACGTCGGGAATGGACTGGGGGGAAGCATAAAGATAAAATTGTTGTACACCATATTAACAGAAAAGGACAAACAAAGTAACATACAATTAGCGGCGTTAGATATCGCTAAAAAGCGTCATCATCATCAGGCCCCCCCACAAGGATCTCTACCATGACCGGTCTTGTGCTGCTCGCATCAGCGCCTACCCGCGACCGTCACCAGATCGTTGGACCACCTGTTGGAGGTCTGCCTGGCCTTAAGCATAGTTTCTATTTCAACGTAAATAATCGTATCTGGCAAATGTAAACTGAGAAAGCATTAAAGTTAGGGCCTACCATCAACTAAGCTTCTATTGTACTCTGTTGTAAAAGGTTGATTGATGGTAGGGTCTAACTTTCCCAATGACAGTACATATTAATGTACCGTCATTGGGAATCGAACCCTGAAACGTATGGGCCTGAGTACGGACGTACGGATTTAATCACTAGACTATAGGCGGTTCCTAAGAAACCTTAAAAAAACATAGATAGACAAATGGCGGCCTCAAATCCTTTGCTTTTTGCACAAAAGATGCACAGTGGGACGTTCGTAAGGGAAAAACGGCAAAACCTATAACTTCTAAAGTAAAATTCTAGGCTCGTTACTTTTTTTTGTGTCATATTTTATTTATGTACTAAACATTCATTATTATTGATCTAAAACAGGATTATATTAAATTTAAAATAAATTATGCATGATTTACTTTTGTAATTGCCAATAATCTTAAATAAAAATAAAAATATGCACTTTCACTCATAGTAACACACAAATAATAGTAATGGTATGTGAAATCACTCATCTGAAATGTCAGAATCTGAGCTGAGGTCGAAGAGGGTTGGTATGCCTAAGGAAAGACGTAAAGAAGACTTTGACGACTCAGAGCCAGTAAATATTCTTTAATGTCTTCATCATTCTCAAAAGACATATTTGTGGTGATGTTCCATAGGCTAGCCACATAGGGATCTGAAGAAACTAACATTCATTAGGTTTTCATTTGTATTTATACGAGAGGTCTTTCCGAAAAACGATTTTTCCGAAGTTCCTTGTTTCGCTTCCAATGCCTCCTTCGATAATGTTCCTATCGGCAAGTCAAAAAATGAAATTATATCAACCCCGTGAATTAATAATTTGTGTTATGTGCTTGGCATGTAATACCAACTGTAATTTTGTAGATTATATTGTTTCGTATTTTCTATTAGGTGTTTCAGCTTGAAAAACAATCTTTATGCAACGAGTTTGCCACTGATTTTAAAATATTATACTTTATTTTAGATAAATCATAGTTTTTGGATAAATCTAAGTCTAAGTAAAGTGCAAGATTTTGTTGAAGTGTCAGAGTCTTGTTCTCTTTCGATGGTGACCTTGAAAGGCGGTTAGACAAATTGGACGCCAAATTTAGTTTCTTGCATAACTAACGTTTTGAACCTATTCTTGAAACTACAGTCTTCAATTTTTTTCTGCGGTCTCCACCTTTACGGGTGTTGGTTGAATTAATTCACGCATGTAATATACTATATTATCTGGTAATATCAAATTCTGACTAAGCTACTCTTCATTTTTTGTTATAAAGTTAGTTTTAAGGAATAAACTCTGATGACTTTGATATTTGTAGACGAACATCATCTGGACGCTCAGTTAATCCTAACAATTCCCCAATAAGAGTCGCTACTGATGTCTTTTTTTCACTCTTCGGGCTGGAAACCCAAGTTTCGAACAGGTCTCTATTTTTTATTATTGGGAGAGGCTCCGAAAAATGCAAATTACGGCTAAGTTTGCAAGTAGTTGCAAAAAAAGTTAACGAATAATCAAAGTACAGACATAGATCGACTTAACAAAACAAATATCCCAGAGAGGGTTTTTGAGGTATTTTAGTAAACCTTCGATATATCTTGGCAATCGAATTAATTTTGAATATAAACTTATGTTACACTTTAAAGTTCTTAAAATACACTAATGTATCCTAATTAAAATCATATACGGTCGGTTGTACTCTCCATGACAATATTTGAATGAAAAATGAACCAATATGCAATAAATAAGCCGTAATAAATTAATGATGCAACGTACTTTTTAATGAAAATAATAGCAGGTTGTTTGCTTGTCACAGTTCACAAAGCAATAGCTCATTATTGGCGTTGACGAATACGATATTATTCTGATATATAAGAAGAGTAGACATTTAAGAATACTTACATGTGTTTGAACACTACTCTTTTCATACACATTTTTTCACAATTTAGGTTTTGGGTATGGGACGTCCCATTGTGCAATGGGCCGACGTGGGCTACTGCGGGAAGGCGACATCTGCAGGCCCCACTAAGATAGATAAAGATAAGATAAACACTTACGCCAGGCAAAGGTGAGATAGGCCGGTCGTCGACGCCAAACCGTGTGCCTATGCCATTCACGCCATCTGGAAACACAATGAGTTACAACGGTGGTGCACTGGTGCTAATGTAAGTATGTGAAGATATTTTTTTAATTCCCAATCCTATTTTTAATCCTTTTGAATCTCTTAATTCATGGCTTTAGAAATTGCTATAGGTAGGTCCCCAAACAGACAACATCGCAATAGCATGATCGTATACGGTATAACCAACATGCTTATAGCGTTTAAGCATTTAAAGCAAAATAATTATACACATTGAGCTGTGTGGTGGCGGCTCACTATTATTAGAATACCTACTTCCAACTCATATCTTCCCTTGGGTGTCGTGAGAGGCGACTAAAGGACTAAAGACTGCACGTAAATCTAACAGCATAAAGCAGCGATGGACTCGCCATCTGTCACGCTAAGCACATGCGGGATGCGGGCGAAACGTGGACTGTGGCAGTGTTTTTTGCGGTCCTCAATAGTCCTCATTGCCTAGTCTCCTACTAACCCTTTAGGGATTATAGTCTGACTTTATGTATTTTATGATTTATACAAAATACCTTTGTAGCCATAATAATGTTTCCACGATTATGTAACAAATTAGTTTTTAAACCTCACTGTCAAGAAATAATTAATTACTTCTCTGTTGCACGTTCTAAAAAGTTGCGTAGAATAATTAAATAAACAAGTATACCTTACTGTCATTAGTTCATTCCCATCACTTACTTATTCACCACGTGCCCTCATGCAAAGGTATCATTAAATTAATGCATGATACTCTCAGGTAAGGACATGTCATGCATAAATTTAATCATGCATAACAATAGAAATCTTAAAATTTAGGGACTTTAAAGCTAATTTCCATGCTCCTTTAAACTTAAGTCTAATAAATAAATGTGCCAAAAGAATGATGTATATATCATGCCAATTTTGAATTTCGTATAAATTGTTATTTTTATATGCCGAGACAACTCATTCACTTACAGTACGAGTTTATGTAATGGTTCTTTCTACGTGTGTGAAAATTGAAAAAGGATTGGCCGATTTCTCCACTTCCTGATAAGTAGTTGATAGGAGTATCAGTTACACCATTTCTATAAGTGTAGTATTTGTAATTGTTTCTACCATTCAATCGGATTACAGAAGTACCCCTACAATTTGTATGGATGGGGTCAAAGCAGGGCCACCTGAGGGTGACAAGAATGTTTCACAAGTTTGTCATTAGTAGAGCTGCTGCTAATTTGATATTTATTTTATCATTACTATCATCATCATTTGCGTTCATAAAATTTTGACATAAAAAATACATACAAAATGTTTGTTTCTTAACACTTGTCATAGTTATATTCAATGTGTAGGTACTGTTTCATGAAGATGAATGAGTCATGAGGGTTTGTTATTAACGTAGCACCTCCCATTCTGTCAGACATATATCTTGGGTCTGTTCCAAGTAAAAATTAAGGGAACAGTAAACACCAAATGTCCACAAAGGACTTCACAAAAATCATTACAGTAGGTCCAATAAACACGGCTACGTCCCATCTTTTAAACATCCTATTTGGTACTATATTGTTTGTTAAACAGCCTCAATAATTACATTTTTTTGCATGCAAATTGCAATTTTCTACACCTAATGAGGTTTACGATTTTGTGTGTCAGTGGGCTGATTCCGAGTTTTGGGCTATGGAATAAAATCAGAATCAGTACACAATATTTAAAAAATTTTAAATTGTTTTCTGAGGTTTAAGCGAGCACTACACATTGAAATGAAACACTTTTTACGGATTAACTCGCGTTTAATTTACTATTTACATAGTTTTTATATTATCCTGACGTTTCGAACCCTTTACAGGGTCCGTGGTCACAGGGAGACTGAGGTGTTGGTCGTCTCATTGTCAGAAGTTATTTGCCTACCGTCAATAATTTCTATATTTTACCGGGTGCGTTCAAGTTTACACAATACGAGCTAACAATATTTTTAGGTCTGGCAATGTGTTGCTGTTGGGGCTGGGATTTGATGACCTGTATGATGGGGTCCCAGGCAGGTGGTAAATTCCAACCATCCTCTCTATTGAAATTACGATGTTTTTTAATTTCAATAGCCTCGCGTATCATCCTAGGGATGAATCGTTGTTCCTTGGCGAGTATTTGAGGTTTGTCAAATCTGATGTAATGGTTGGGTCCCTCGAGAGCATGTTCACACACTGCAGACTTATTTTCGCGCCTATGCTTGACGTCGGCTATATGTTGTGTGTGTGTGTAACCCGCGTAAAAGAACATATAGCCGACGTCAAGCATAGGCGCGAAAATAAGTCTGCAGTGTGTGAACATGCTCTCGAGGGACCCAACCATTACATCAGATTTGACAAACCTCAAATACTCGCCAAGGAACAACGATTCATCCCTAGGATGATACGCGAGGCTATTGAAATTAAAAAACATCGTAATTTCAATAGAGAGGATGGTTGGAATTTACCACCTGCCTGGGACCCCATCATACAGGTCATCAAATCCCAGCCCCAACAGCAACACATTGCCAGACCTAAAAATATTGTTAGCTCGTATTGTGTAAACTTGAACGCACCCGGTAAAATATAAAAATTATTGACGGTAGGCAAATAACTTCTGACAATGAGACGACCAACACCTCAGTCTCCCTGTGACCACGGACCCTGTAAAGGGTTCGAAATGTCAGGATAATATAAAAACTATGTAAATAGTAAATTAAACGCGAGTTAATCCGTAAAAAGTGTTTCATTTCAATTTTAAATTGCATATTTTAAAATTGAATCTGTGCCCAGATCATAGGTAGCCCCTATACCTGCTCAGAGAAAATGACTGTTATAAGCTTGGCAATGTCTTTGAGGGCGAAGAGCCTAGTGACTTCTGGTTTTAAGTAGTCCGTTCCCAATAGGAGTCTCATTATTTTCCTGGTAACTAAGAAGCATAACCTTGCTTTGTGGAAAACCAATAGAGCGAAAGAATCGAGCCCTAGATGGGATGTTTTCCTAATAAGTCTCCAATAAGTCTAATTGCTACTAAATGGATGGGATGTAGCCAAAGTGTAATGTAGTCTGTACAGAATGCGAGGCGCCCGTCTGCCCTCGCGGGGGCCCCAGTCACCGTAGGGGTAGTCCGGCTCGTCCGCGTCCTGCCAGGGCCATTTACCGTCGGAGCCGAGCCCGTCAGCGGAGTGCTGAGACCCGTCGCCGTCGTGGTGAGTGCCATCTGCAAATGTATAAAAAAACCATAGTCAGAACCAGGCATTGAGGACCGCAAAAGCAGTCGCACTGCCTTAGTCCACTTTTCACCAAATGGCGACTGCACATGTGCTCAGCGTGACAGGTGGTGAGCCCATCGCCGCTGTATGCTGTTGGATGTATGTTCAGTATTTGGTCGGTTAGTCGCCTTTTACGACAGCCAAGGGAAGAAATGGGGAGGTAGTATTCTATTAATAGGACATCATAAAACCGTATAAAAAAAGTTTTTTTTTATTCACTATGGGTTAGAACTTGGACTTCATATCACTTGTAGTGCGATTCTCTAAGTAGCTTCTACCAAGGCAGCGGCTGCCGCAGCGCTGAGAATTGACTCTGTCTCTTTCATATTCATAGAATTGGAAAGAGACAGCATATTACAGCCATGCGCGCAGCGTCTATGTGTCGCTTGAGAATCGCATAGCTGATGGCAAGTGGCGATAGGCCGAAGGTACAAGCGCGCGCGCACCCGGCATCTTCAACCACTGAGGAACTACTGGTTATCTTATCTCTTAACTGTCTAAATAAACAATGATATTAACATTGCTGTTAGAATTTAGATAAGATGGTGGTAGCTATCCAGGCGGACTTACAAGCCCTACCACCGACTAAACTAAGTAGGTACACAAAGATGTATTCCCCGTTGGGAATCCAACCCGGGACCTCTGGTTCTTAGATCGGTAACTTATAGCCACTAGACCACAGAGGCGGTTAAAATGCACCTCTATACGGCATTACCATAGCCGTAAAATGAGCGTAAATGGCGTAGGCTGTGTCACACACACAAGGTCAGAGCCGTGGAGCAGTAGAGTAATCTTATCTAATGATGCAGCACATTAATCAACTAGATTTTTCTACAACAAAGGAGTGCTTAGCCCTGCCTCACCCAATTGTAATCTGTAAGGGACGGTAAAAGGTAAGGGAAATGTCGTAAATTGTTTGCGCCGTAAATCGCCTTTCGTCTTAATTGTTATGCTTAGTTTTTTAGGAAAATATGTTGACTATTTGTGTAATCATTAAATTGGAGGTTCAATATTTCATGAACGTAATCAGCAAACTGGTGAGACATCGCCAGACAAAGAGGTAAGTGATCTGTGACGGCTGCTTCTGTAACGTTAACTATTTTTTTAACTCTTAATGGATATGCTCTTGATCCCAATCAAGCCCAGGGGCTAAGACAGGATCTACGATGGAGCGAGCGAACCCAGAATTCACTCTTTCTTTCTACCACCCTTTCTTGGTGGATATTCCTAAATGTCGCACAAAGCGTTACTCAACATCTTTTATACTGCGTACAGCAAAGGAGTGGAACTCCCTCCCTGCGTCTGTGTTTCCGAGTACATATAACCCGTCCATCTTCAAAGCAAGAGTAAATAGGCACCTTCTGGGTAAGCTCGCACCATCATAGATCCTGTCTTAGCCCCTGGGCTTGATTGGGATCAAGAGCAAACCCATATCTAGTAAAAAAATAAAAATAAAAAAAAACTCTTGCTTTGAAGGTGGACGGGTTATAAGTAGGTACTCGGAAACACAGACGCAGAGAGGGAGTTCCACTCCTTTGCTGTGCGCAGTATAAAAGATGTTGAGTAGCGCTTTGTGTAGCCTGTAAGTAATGTCTAATGCAATCCGCGCGGAAAGAGAATTGGTATGTTGCTAATTAGGTAAGTAACTCTTATCGTCATTAACTGCCGTACTAGAGACGTTAATTAAGTTTTATTGACAGTTAAGCTGCTGCTCTTGCTGTTACTTTATATTTAGTTTTTCTTAGTAATTGTCATTAAAACTTAATTGACATCTCTGAGTACGGCAGTTAGTGTGCGTTCAATAAATACGACAAAAAAACATTAGGTAGAGTGGTAGAAAGTTTTTAAACTTTTTTACATTCGCTTTATGAAAAGGAAGACCTTCCGGGGCTGAGGCAGGTTTTATGATCAAATGTTTGACTGTGTTATTATTATCGTTTATACCCTTTTAATAGCAAAGTCCTTTAATTAATACAACAACCACAACAAGTGTTACATGGACCAATAAAATGTTTATTCCATGAATGCTAGTTAAACCCGTATCAATAAATCGAGTTGCTAGTGATAATTAAAATAAAACCTGTTATTATAAAGCCTTAGGTAGGTACTACAAAGCGCATCGTAGTCAACGCGGAAACGTTATCACTTTGTTACACAAAGTTATTAATTAGAAGGATTTTCTCAATCATTATAAATTAAAGAGACAGAAATGTCCATGAAGCTGGAATAGTGTAGGTATTGACCTTAGATACCGTTTTAAGATTATTATGTTTATCTAAATTAGCAAAATCCGATAGTCATAGGTATTAATTTAGCATAAAATTGAATAACGAGATTCATGAAAGAAGAAATGTGTTTCGTCAGCTAGAGATAGTTCCTTCATACCTAGTTGAAATTGCCAAAGTGTCAAAAGGATAGGTAAGTACACCTTTGCACAAAAATTGTGAAAACATAAATCTGTAACTTGGTAGGTACTGTTTTTATCACATTGTAGTACCTTGACATGCGCTGCGCTGCGGTGTGCTATTTATCGTGAATATTCGTGATGTCAGCCTCAGGCGATATCACTGGGACCACATCCTATGACCTCTTTGATAACAGTTATTTGGTCAAAGGCTACCTTGTTATCAGCGTGACCACGGATTATTGTCTTTACTATATATTTGTACCTATTAACTTCTATCAATACAATATTTTCCAATTGCGAATTAAACAAAACTACCTTAGTAAGGCTCAGGTTTTCCCGCTATAAAACAAGTTAAATAGTTAACACTCGTGTACACCTACCTACCCCTTTAAACACAGGTGTGTGTAGATAGGTAGGTGGTGTGTACTATTAGAATAGCTATTTGAATGAAGCACTTTTCACAAAAACAGTTTCATTTCAAGGTGTTCCCGTAAACTTTAGAAAATAATTAAGTAAGACGTATAACTTTATTTAATTTATAAGTAAATTAAAATATGAACATTTTTCATATTTTTTTTACAAACGTTATAACCAAACATTACATTAGGTAAGGTATATAATATGTAACCAGTATGTAACTATATGTAACTTAATCTAACAAAAACATTTTGAAGACAAAACTTTTTTGTCGATTCTATATTACCTAAAGTACCTACTTCTGTTCCTACATAAACAATTACCTCCTACTGTGTGCAGACAAATTACTTAAACTGAAGGTTCTAAATAAACATATTATGAAATTATTGTCTACTTCCTTGATTATTCGAAATCAAACTATTAATCAAAAGATTTTTTCTATTAATCATACTTTCCAAATGTTATTCATACGCCGCGCTTACTAAAGTAAGCGTTAAATTTTATAAAAAAAATATTAAAAATTGTAACTTAAAACCTGGGGCTGATTGTCGAACTTCAACATCTATCGCAATCGCTTTCAAGTAGAAGTACATTGCTTCGCTAGTTTGATTATAGTACTTCTATTTGAAAGTGATCGCGATAGATGTTGAAGTTAGACAATTAGCCCCCTGTTCGTGACAGAAGTGACAGAACACGTTTGGTTTTTACCACTTTGTTGATGTTAATTTCGTTAATAAATGTCTGTTATTATAGGTATTGATTGCTACAGATTCATTCAAGGATATTTGTATGGAATCACCAAGTTACAAAGTCAAAACATGTTTCTTGAATCGACATAAAGGTAAAAAACCGGACAAGTGCGAGTGCGGACTCGCCCACCGACAGTTCCGTACAGATATGCATAACAGTACAAACTACCTACCTATACTTTATAAAAAAGTACAAACTACCTACCTATACTTTATGAAAAAGGAAAGAGGTTTTTTTTCAGTCATAAATCGAAAACTATACATCATACAAATAATAAGAAAATAGCTTAAGCTTGTGCCAATGAATCCCTTTCATACATTCATACGATACCCCACATGACACGGTTAAGGGTGATCTATATTAGAGCGGGTCATGCACGGTGTAATATGAACTGCTTCATACAAAGTGTATGCAACGTCTCAAATCAGTGGCGCCCGCCGTCCGGGCCTCGTCCGGGCCCGGACGGGGCACGCTCCGTGCACGGCCCGCTCTAATATAAATCATCCCTAACTCAATTCCAAATTTGGACCGCCGTTCCTGGTATAAAGATCTTGTTTTTTAATTATTTAATTACAAATGTATAGTTTTTAGATTTTTCCCTATACTTATGGTATAAGACGGTACCTAATACTTGCCAAATTTCATAGTTCTAGGTCAACGGAAAATAGCCTATAACTTTAATTCCATTGAGAGTGTCGAAATATACGTTTTTTGCGGCATAAACGGCCGTATCTTTTTTTTACGTAAACTAAGGAGTTTGATTTTTTCACAGTTTCAAAAGACTGTAGACGATATACTCATCGTTTTAATTTCTAATCGATACCTCAACGCGTTCCCGAGATGAAGGGCCTTGACAGACAGACGGACGGACAACAAAACAAAGTGATCCTAAGGCTTCCGTTTTTTCCTTTTGAGGTACAGAACACTAAAAATGGAAGCTTCAACATATTTTGACTAGGTAGGTACTATGAATACCAATTCAGCAATCAGGATGTCGGATTATGTAGTTTCTTGTGCTTAGTCTTCTCCACAGCTACAACGGTGGCGAAGACCAAGCACAATACTAGGTATTACAAGATTGAATGTGACGGCCACTGACGGCATCACACTAATATTATAAAGGCGAAAGTTTGTGAGTGTGTATGTTTGTTACTCTTTCACGTAAAAACTACTGAATGTATTTGGATGAAATTCGGCATACAGATAGTTTATAACCTGGATGAACACATAGAATACTTTTTATCCTGATATTCTCAAGAGAACGGGAACCACGCGTGTGAAACCGCGAGCGGCCGCTAGTTTAAAATAAAACCGAATAATGTCGTTAAAACTTGTAACAATAAATTGTACCACTGTACGCGGGTGTGTATATCATACCTCCGTTCCCATGAGCGTTTGGTTTCAGGTCTCCCGGCTCGAGCAGGCCGTCGTCGATGCCGTGGTAGGGGGTGTTGGCAGGCTGGTCCTCGCCTAGGTCGTCTACCTCGGGGCCTAGCGCAAAATAAACCAATAAGCTGGGTGCTGCGCGAACTCAACAAATGTAGGTATATGATAGCAAGCGTGCTTAGGTTGTGTGCCATACGGGTCCCCCAGATATAGGTAAACAAAATTAGCATTATCCAACTCGTGCATGATTCGGACGGCACGTTTAGCCCTTGATCACAGTAAATGTCGTAATCGTAAGTCATCACTCATCACCAGTATACTATACCGCCGACCAGCTGGGCCAGCGTGATGTGTTTGTACGGCTACCTTCGCTTTCACTTACTTCCTAACTAAAAAAAAACTTTTTTATTAAATAAAAGCTTATTAATAGGTCTGAGACAAGCATTGAGACGTTTTTAAGGACAATGGTGACAATGATATTTCTTAAACGGTGACTGTTAAGGGCAATTTTGATGTTTTTAAGCGGCTTAAGCGAGAGCTTAGGATATTTCTGGTGATCTACTTCGGCGTAGGCTGAGGGAGGTATGATGGCGGCAATTGGCGCTACTTTTACTTTCCACTTCAGAACCACGCATCCTGGAAGGGATGATTAGGCTGCACAGCACACCGCGAGTTGTTCTTTCAATACCAACTAGCGTGATGTAGCTTACTAGCCTATCGCTCCAATTGGAGAAAAGGGAATGAGTGAGTTTCACCCAACCCGGGATAACTACACCAGGCCCGCGGAAACTCGTCACGTATTCCATAATCAAAAAATAAAGTAAAGGAAAGTGTCTGAATAAAGCTCGATGGTGCACAGCTATTGCGTAAGCAACTTCCGCAATGGCGGGTCACTAGATTGGTGACCAAAATAAAAGAGATCTCGAATTCCTCCGTTCTTCGGAAGGCACGTAAAGCCTTTGTAATATTTGATTATTTGCGTTAAAATACGCTCAAATAAACTCAAAGATAACGAAACGTTGATCTTCTGAAAAGTGGATTGCAAAGGACGCGGGTTCGATTCCCGCCTGAGGTAGACATTTTTTTTGCACGTAAAGCCGTTGGCCCTGGTAGTTTTCATAAGATGACAGTCGATGAAACCCAGGTCAGCGTGGAGGGTTATTGTCCAATGTCC
This sequence comes from Scoparia ambigualis, assembly GCA_963921215.1. NCBI lineage: Eukaryota > Metazoa > Arthropoda > Insecta > Lepidoptera > Crambidae > Scoparia > Scoparia ambigualis. The sequence continues at coordinate 2,464,939 of OY992518.1, read as the reverse complement.
CACGTGCTAGTGTTATCATCTGGGAAAGCCGTGCCCAGCAGTGGGGCGTGGGCCGTGACGCGGCTTACCTGCGAGGGGCGGCATGGGCCGGCCCTTGTCCGGCTCCAGCAGCGGCTGCGTCGGCGGCAGCAGCTCAGCATCCTCATGTTTTAGCCGCCCGTTGCTATTGCTCGACAACTGGAAACATTAAACTGTGGGTTACATAAGTCATCATCAGCCTTTGAATGTCCCACTGCTGGGCACAGGCATTCCCACGTGAACAACGTCACATGCCCACAGATTAAGTAGGTACCTAATAGTTTCTACGTAAACATGTGAATATTGGGTCATCAGTAGTCATCTTATCTTATCTTATCTAGTGGGGACTGCAGAGGTCTCCCTCTCGCAGCCGCACGTCGACCTATTGGGATCTTTTGTGCAACCCCGTCCTAATCACTCTGCCTCCTTCAATGATCTCCTTAGTGAAAATGACTGCTATAAGCTTATGGCAAATTCTTTGGTCATCATAACCCACCAACATAGGGGTTGGTTGGTGGGTTATTTTCTAAAGTATCTAAATAAATAGTTTAATGTTTTATATTTTAGCGTTTTTATTAATGCTTAAATATACTTAAGTAAAATTTTAAACACTGAAAAAAATTCGATTCCCGCCTGAGGTTGTCGTCTTTTTCCAGTGTTTAAAATTTTACTTAAATAAATAGTATTTAAAATACTAATAGGTACAATAATTACGACTTAGGTACTATAAATAAAGGCACCTTTAGCTTACATCATAGACCGGGTTATGTTGCCCTCTGCCTTACCTACATACAGTTATTATTAAGCATTGGACAGAACAAACAGAACGCATCTTTAACAATTAAATGTGCTATTTATTATCAGTCTCAGTATCAGTTAACAAACTTTTAAATAAGTATATACGGATTGTTTGGAGAAAGCCGTAACCCTCCGAAAGAGTTGATATAAGTAATCCATAAATACAAGAAACTTGTTATATGTACGAGTATGTATCTAACCTTGTATTAAACTAACCAATTAATTTTGGTTCGAATTAGTTGGTTAGTAATTTTTTTTAAGGAAGTCCCTAAAGCCCAGGTCGACGGTCAACGAATGAGATACCTTGCCCGACTTCTCGAAATGACGTGTAAGGAAGGGTTTTCCCTCATAATGTGAGTTGTGACTAACGCAATTATTATTCTATTAACTGTAACCTGGTAATTGCATGATAATTAATGGGAGAAGTTACTGTTGTCATATTATCATTTTAACTGTAAAGGGGAAGTACATTTATGTAGATATGTAGGTTATGTAAATGTAACCCTATGCAAGGATATTTAATTAGGTACCTAATACCTACATAAAATCCTTAATGTAAAAATATATATTTAAATAATATCATCCTAGGGTAAAATGTTTACTAGAAAAAAAAACAATAAAAAGATATTTATAAGCAATTACGTCTTTATAGATAGTATTTCTTTCGACTGTGAGGGTAGACTTCATAGTGACGTACCTAATACCGCTGGCTTGCAGCGTAAATCAAACTGCTAGGAAGAATTCAGCGAGTCTTCTGGGGTCTCGGTAGCTCAGCGGTTAGAGCAGTGGACCGGCAATCCAAAGGTCGTGTGTTCGAATCCCATTCGAGCTTCCTGAGACTGGTTGATTTTAGCTAGTAAACATTTTATCCTATATCTATAAGTATAGCATTGTGAATGCAAAATTTCAATAATAAAGATATCATTGACCTAGTACTTACTTTCCTAAATTGAAACAATTTAATTTGTCAAAATTATCTTGACATTTATATAAAAATTAATCACTAAATATGATAATTATGTGTTTCTAGATAAAGTTTTTACATAATTTATTATTAAAGCTATAACCGAAATAACGAATATATTGTAATCGACATCTTCTCAGTTCGTTGGCCGCATCCACATCAGTCTTGTCTCGGTAGGGCTGCTCCATCATCGAAGCCGAATAACTTGGCTATTGGTTTAAATCACAGACAATGTCTGTGGTTTAAATTTATGCCTTGTGCCGCGAATGCACATGCTAGTGGCACGTATTAAAGAGATGATGATTCTAGATCTTAGCCAACCCATCACTACGCTAAAAGATCTATTCCAGCGGTCAGCGATTGCAGCTCCAAGATGATTTACGAAGGAAGACATTTGTGGGGCGAAGACTCCGTCAACAGATGTAACAAGGGTTGTGAATGTCGCATGTCGCATTTCACAAGCGTTTGAATATTTCCTTATTTTTTCTTCTTCGGCAGATTTTAATACAGAGGCGACAGGGCGTGCAATACGAGTATAAGAGGAGCGTCAGTGTCAACGACACGGATATCAAATAATGCCTTCCTCTGAGCATCCCAAACGCCACGGCAAGAAAGATCTCCACGTAGTCCGCAGTCACCTTCAGAGATGATGGGTTCTTTGACTTCGTTTCCCCATGCGTATTGACATAAGTCACAGAATAAATCTCTTAATTTCATTATGACGACGTGTTATCAGACCACCCTTTTTACAACATAGAGCATGATCAACGTTGAATTCATCGCAGCCACAGCCATCACATGATTTTGGCATTGAGACTGGTAATCTGTGATAACGTAATGCAAGTGCGTCTCTGAACTCTGATGGGGATAGATCGAAATGGTCTTTCTTAGTTGGTATGATAGATAGCCAGTTGGAAGATTTTGTTTTCATTTTTGTCGAAATTGATCGTTCGATCGCTCTTTTCTTGATTGGGGACAGTTTGAGCAAGATGGTGGCCAAGAGTTCGTCATCAAGAGTGTCTTTCTCTTTGCGGCTTTCTTTCTGTGCATCTTTAAGGGATTTATGATGTTGAGTGAGGTTCATATGTGTATTATCTATCAAAGCACTTGAGAGGACTGAACAACCTTTTTTTGAATATGTATAGTTTATATTTGTCATTTTTGATAGCTAGACCACTTTTCTGAACGGGTAGGGAGAATAAGTCAGCTTCCAAGGGTGAGATATCACCTCCTAGTAGAGTTGGTAAAAAATTTTTACGCAGTGTGTTTGTTAGTGGTTCGAAGAATTGGTTTGCATTGTCTAAGACTCTTAATAGGAATGGCCATTGGAATTGAGCTGCTTTAGTAAGAGCAGTGTAGGCAGCTTGGGGTGAGTCTTTACAGATAAGTGAAAGTTTTTCTATTGTTGATATCCAGTTTTTAATTTTCATATTTAAAAAAATTTCTTTTCCTTCACCAATATAACTACCAAGGAAGCGTGATCCAGTTATGATGGATATGTTAGTCCCCTTGAAAATCTGTTGGGCTGTTTGTTTGTCGTTTTCTGAAATTATAAGGTATGATTTTTTGTCTTGAGGAAAGTAACCGTATGCTGGGCCTATTTTACTCATTTTATCCCACCATTGACGTAAGCTTTTGAACTTGCCTTGGGCGGAAGAGTCATCTGCATACCAGCATTGGGTTGTTGCTTGTTCTGTTTTTAGTTTGTTTATTATGGGTAATGTTGCAAGAGCATACAATGGCATGGCAAGTGGATCGACTTGGGTTACTCCTTCTTTGCTATATAATCTCATTTCGGAATCACGTATTACAAGTTCTGCGTGACCATTGTATGTGTTATATAAGAATCGAGCACAATGTGGCCAATATATTCTTGCTTGCCAGAGAGATAATTGTCTATTCATAGAATTGAAAGCATTATTTGCATCGACGAGTAGCATTCCCCAGATAGAGCCTGGTTGACATTCTTTTTGGAACAGGTTATTCATTGCATGTATAGCACCTTCAATACCGCTGCTTAGTCCACTGCAGAGTTGTGATTGAGCACAGGTGACCTCAGAACCGGTGACTAAAATCATGCATTTGGATAGGATCCTACGTAGGCATTCACCAATGCCAATCGGTCTCACACCTGGGCATTTGTCAAGGGCTATGAGTCGACTTGACATAAGGGCCTGTATTTGGCACCATGGTACAAAATTGTTGTTTAAATGCATTGTTAATTGTGCTACTGCAGTTCTCAAATGCAGGCTTGCTTCACCAAATCGTAACAAGTAATCTTTCCAATTTTCTGATATAGTGCCTGTTGGGCCTCCACCGCCATGTAATTTCCTCGCAATTGATTCCACATGTTCACTAGTTATGTCTACTTCTAGCAGTGGAGTCAATTCGGAGAGGCCGTCAGGTAATGTAAATAGATCTGAATCAGGATTAAATCCGAAGGGGTGCTTTTCATGCAATACATCCAACACTGTTTTTCCTGTTACGTCAATTTCATCTTCAGGTTTAAGGATTTTGGTTGTATCTTTTGTCAATAACCAATTTAGGGCTTCGCGTGTTTTTCCTCTCTGTATGAGTCGTGTGAAGTTTTTTGTGACATAGTCCTTATTACCATTGTAATTTTTTTTATTGTAAGAGTTACGGAGAGAGTGGTCTGCTTTGATAGCTTCGGTTATTAGTATGTCGATTTCTTCAGTCCATAAATTTTGGCGTCGGTCAAGTAATCTTGTTATATCTTTTGCTTGTTTAACATTCTTATCTCTTTGTAACATGACAGCAACGTAAATCAAAAGGCGTTCAGAGGGATAGTCTGATTTAACAAGATGTTCTATTTCTTCGGCTAATTTATGAATAAATCTTCTACTTTCAGTGTTGGAGGGAAGGTCATAGAGTTTCCCATGAAGAGTGCACACTTTTTCCCATCGCTTTTGCCAAATATTTGTCCTGGAACCAATTCCATTAAAAAATGGGGATCCATAAGCATCTTCTAGGCATGTTGTGTGAATGGACTGGATAATTCCTGGAGGTGGATTCTCACTATGGGCAGCACGCATATGTCGTTGTATTCCGTTTCGTTTAAATGTTCTAGGACAATGAGGGCACTGCACGGTATTGAATTGGGTTTCGTTTTGAATCGAAGAATTTTGGTCTTGAGTACTCATATTTTTATTTAATTTACTAATAATTTTGATAGATTATAGAAATAATATAAAGTAAAATAAGTAAAAATAAGTATTTAGAAAATTGACAGGAAAATTTTTTGCTGTTACGTCTTGTAGCTAGGCAACCGTCAATGAATCTCACAATGAGATTGAGGAAAGTCACACCCTAGTCATTATTGCACTTTTACGAACTCTAAATTTCCACGAATACGCTGAATTGCAACAATTAGGTGAACAATGCCCAATTTGTGATGCGATCTGTAGCGACAGCATCCGCAGTGGTACAATAATTGAGAACGGCACGCAACGGGAAATTCAGAATAAGTTCAGTAAGTAACTAGCTGCGCCCTGCGGTTTCACCTTGTTTCACCGTGTGGAGGGTAAAACGTCACATCACATCACATCACAATAAAACTTAACAGTAAAAAAAATCTTTTAAATTCACATAAAAGTAAAATATAAAAGGAAAGAAACATTCTATAAAACTAACTTTTATTTAAATGCACAAAAAAGAAGTATGTTCATGTTTTTATGCTGCTCTAACTGCCGTGCCTACTCAGATACGTCAATTAAGTTTTAATGGCAATTAAGTCTCTTGCTGTCACTTTCTCATGTATAGTGCTAAATAGATAGGAAAGACATTTAATTGTCATTAATACTTAATTGACATCTCTGAGTACGGCAGTAAAAGCTTTATGTTTAATTGTAATTAGTTACAAAATTACGCGACAATCTTTTATAGTAAGAATAAGTAATAATAAGGCCGGCAACGCGCCTGCGATTCCTCTGGTTTTGCGGGTGTCCATGGGCGGCGGTGATTACTTTCCATCAGGTGACCCGCTTGCTCGTTTGCCTCCTTCTGCTATAAAAAAAAAAAAAAAAAGTTCTGATTTCAGAACTGGTGGTAATAAATTCTCAAGACTACAACTAGCTATTCTACAATTATTAATTCGAAGTCACCGGTGTTGATTATAACAGTACTTATAGAAAATTATAAGCAATACGAAACCAAATACTTAATGTGTTTTTTGTAATTTTTTATTTCATAAATAATGGTGGTTTTTATAAAAGCTCATTCTTCAACCAATAGTGCACAGTGGGAAATATTATGTAGAATAGCGCTGTTGTAGGCGGGTTAGTATCAAATGGTCAAAAACGCAAGTGGTCTACGGCATCAACTCACCTAAAAATCATTTGGGTAGCAAATAGTCGAATACGTCATCGGTCTATAAAGCAACTCGTCGCAAAATTATTTCGTCTACTGTCATATTATCCATTCGTCTTAAATGCATGTTGTCTAAATAGCTGGTCGCCGACAAAGCAATTCGTCTCAAATGCATGTGATCTAAATTGCTGGTCGCCTACGAAGCAACTCGTAGTGTTAGTTAATTCCAGAAAACAAACCTCTTTTGAGTGTTAAACGCTGCATAAAATTTCTAACGAGTTGCTTTATTGACTAATTACTTTTAACCTATTTGCGAATTCGTCGCTAGATGATTTTATGACAAGTAGATAAAGAGACCGGTTACATGTCGGACATTGTCCGGTTGATTTTAGACGAGTTGCTTCATAGACCGATTACGTATTCGACTATCTGCAAATTTGCCCAAATGATTTTTAGGTGAGTTCATGCCGTAGACCACTTGCGTGTTTGACCATTTGATACTACCATTGTAGGCAAAAGCGGTTGCCTTGCAACATGGAATAGATAAAACCTGTTCTGTGGTTGCAATTAATTATCAATTTTACTAGTCAATATTCTATCAGGGTAGTATAGTATACCAGCAGCATTATTAACTTAAGTCACAGAATAGTTTTAGTACAGCGGCAGCAGTAACTGGTGCACAGGCAGAGTACTCGCTATTCGGGTCACCTCTAATTAGTGTTTGTTTGACATCAATGAGTGCCATTATCAGTCACCTTGACCCCTGCGCTTGTAATTAGTTATTAAGACAAACACAAAAATATGTTTCTTTGTTAACTATGTTGTACTAGAAATACTTAGGTACAGTAGCAGAATTTTATTTCGATGGCAATAAAATACTGCTTAATTAAGATTGTTAGAATTGTTCTAACTCAAAAGTAAAGTAACTATTTACCGTTTACAAAACAAAAATGAGACAAGATTCGGAAGTTAACATTGCGGCTACGAACGCATTCGTTCTTATATGTAGAGAAGACCGATGCTCAGAAATGAAAATAGACATAATAGGGGAAATACGAATTAATATGTTATCTTATCAGTGTTAGGGTACTTTAGTCACAGACCACAGTGATATAGGTCATGAGAGCAATAGGTAAATACTTATAATTTGGTAACAATTACTGTTTTAATAATTTGAGCATTTAAAATAGTGTCAAATGGTCACACAAACACTTTAATTTTTAAGTGGGCAATAGTAATATTAGCCGAATAATATATTCTGAAATAGAAATTTGGCCTCCTTCAACTGTATTGATTTGAAATAGTTAGGTCTTCATTATGTGTATAGAACGGTTGCACATAATCAATAATATTATAGGTCGGAAGAGTTTTCAGTTGCTGCGTATAACGCAACTCACAGTTCCAAAGTAATTTTTTCATTCATTCTTTTTTTTCAGACAACAGTGATCCATGTTTTGTCAGTAATATTAGTTACGTGTTCAATAACGTACCTAATGGTTACAATATTCTTTCGTAACTGGGCCGTCTTGATTTATAAATCGCAGCCATAGAGATAAACTAAAGACAGCGCTGCGTATATATTAGCCTAGTTTATTTTGGTTGTTTTTAGCTTCAGTCTGTCCATCAAACAACCTTGCCTCAGTCATCGCTCTCGCTACAGATAAATACTGTTATTTGCTACAACGCGGTAGATAATACAGATGTTGCTCACAATTATTTGAGTTTCAGCCATATTGTTTATTTAGTACCAATGCAAAAATTTAAATTATCATGTGGTTTTAGTATTTCGTAATTAGCAAATATCATATAAATACACACATCAAAAGTGTCTAGGGATCAACATATATTTTTGCAATAACTTTTCTCCTGATTGATATTAATTAAAATTTTCTTTAAGGATTCATCAAATAAAGTGTTTTCGTTTGTCTACAGTAACGATAAACCAAGTCACCTTTGCATTAATAAAGAAATTTGCCATTTTCCTAATAAAAGGATTTTTGACATTTGAACCACTAACATTAAAGTTCGAAAAAAAGACTGAAATAACAGTTTTCTTTAAAATTTTATTGGGTAACTTAAACAATTAATAATCCGTGTTTCTACCGCGAACACTAACAACACAAGAACATCGGTTTGGCATACTCAAAATGAGTTCATCCAAATCACGCTGTGGAATGGCCGCCCATGTTCGTTGCAACAACAAAAAAAGGTCTTCTTGCGACTGGATACCCTCCATATTCGGCAGAGCTCTTCTCTGTAGCATATCCCATGCATGCTCAATCGGGTTCTAGTCTGGCGACTGAGCAGGCCAGGGCATGACATTGATGTTAGCTGCGGCGAGAGTCTGTCTTACAACTCTTGCGGTGTGCGGTCGTGCATTATCATGCATTAACTGAAATAAGGGACCGATTTGCACTTGTAGAGGAACGATGACGTCTGATACAATCGTCTCAGCATAAATTTGAGAGTTGAGGTTGCCTCTGATCCAAATCAACTCAGTTCTTCCGCCGATCCAAATACCCGCCCATACCATGATGGTTCCACCACTATAAGGATGGACTTCCTGGCAGGATTTTAATCGCTGTTGGCGTCCAGGGGTTCTCCAGTGTCGTATACGTCTTGTATCCGGTCTCATACCAAAACGAGACTCATCAGAAAAGCACACGAAACGCCATTGTTCTTCTGCCCAATTTCTGTGTTCAAGAGCCCATTGATATCGAATCCTACGATTGTGCATTGCTATAGGTGGTACCCTTAGCGGTCTTCGGGAATGAAGGTTCACTTCATGCAAGCGGTTTCTGGCTGTTTGGTCGCTAATTAAGTTCCCTGAAGAGTGATGAAGCCTCACGGCTAACATCATGGCGGTTATTGTTGGAGCTCTTCGAGTTGTGATTTGAATGTATCGGTCTTGTCTCCGTGTGGTGCAACGATACCGTCCTCCATGGCGCTCAGCCACGGTACCAGTGCTTCGGTAACGTGTCCAAAGTCGACTGATAACACTCTGACTTGTATTCAGAGCTAAAGCCACAGTACATTGCCGGGAACCAGCTTCTATCATTCCCACGGCTCTAAGCATTTCTTCCCTGCTTAAATGACGTCGCCGCTCCATAATAACGTTGGTTTTAATCAGTAGTAGGGAAACAGTAGCACTAATAATGTCTTCAATGCGTTGTATGTTTTTATAGGGAAAATATTGACAGCTGATTTTCATCTTTTACTAGAAATTGATTGAAAGTTCCTGTTTCAAATTATGAAATGCACCAAAAAGGATCCATATAAATTTATAAAATCATAAATTTATTACAAAGCCACATCTCAATCTCAAGAAATCCGCATAAAAATGCTTGATCCCTAGACACTTTTGATGTGTGTATATAAAGTAGTAGTGGCCGTTTGCTGTGTCTATGGCTCCGCATTATTCTTCTAAGGGTGGATTCTACCAAACTGGAATAAGGTCTTATACCTAGATTAAACGCCGAATTTGTATTGACTAATCTCGGAGTAAGTCTTATTCCAGTTTGGTTGAATTCACCCTAAGCCACGCAATGGAATTTTAATATGCGGTTTTCACTAACAGAAGAGCGATAACTAAAAAGGATGATTTTTGTTTATAATTTGTAGATATTTTGTACAAAATAGCTGAAGTATGACGGTGCTTCTAAGCATGGACGGAGACGCGGGCTGGCCGCTAGTGTATTTGTAATATTTTTATTACCTGACTTTTAGGAACAGTTAGCAAATTTCAAAGCAGGCAGCAGGCTTTGGCTGGCACAGGAAGTGTGTGCGTATTTTACTTGCTTTATTGGTTATTTATAACTAACACTGCGATTACACAGAAAAATGCTAAAAAATAAACTGCACTATGCTTCGTACGTACATTAATAAAACATTATTATTTTAGTTCCGCATTAACGACGAGAAACGACTGTTTACCTTTTTATAAATTCGCCAGTGCTGATTTGCTAGGTTAAAACTTATTTATGCACATGAGACATAAATAAAATGATGAAAAGGTCACTTGTAATGATGGTTGCCATCAGTGAAACCAATAAACCAGACAGAAATTTCGAAAAGTGTTGCATAAATCCCATCCCCAATCCCCATATACAAGGAAATTGTATTTACCTTACGGAGGGAGAAAGTTAAATTGTCAGTTATGGATTTATAGTCTCATAATATTATGTATTTTAATTGTAATTATTTAGATTCGTTACTGAATAAACAAAACATTGAGACTGTGTAGAATAGTGTGGGCTAAACTTAGGACAAATATTGGAAAAGCCCAGACGGATGGTGACCCTACCTACCTTGTAATTACAGCTTGTACTTAATACAAATAAAACAGGGAACGACATTATCATTTTTAATTTAAACGGGTTGTTTATAGCTAACTGGCAGGTTTTATCTCAGCATTGTAACGTCGCTTACGGCGGCCCTGAGTCAGTTTCAATTTATTTGGTAATTAGGTGCAGTGATTAAACGCAATCCTCAACTTAACTAGGATACTTTGTCAGGTTACATACTAATCCTTACTAACATTATAAATGCAAAAGTGAGTCGGTTTAACGCTTAAACCGTTTAACCGATTTTGATGAATTTCGGTACAAAGATGCCTGGAGATAGGCCAGGCTTTTTCTGCGAAAAATTAACGGATAAAAGCTAGTTTTTTACACACAATTGTTTACTACGGAAAAGCGTTAATGAAGTCATTAATTTCATTTCATCTCACTTGAACGAAAGTGACGATAAAGCGAAAGAAGAAAATGCACTCCGTGAGGAATCCTCATCTACTCAGTATAATTGACTATCTTATCTCTAGCTATCGGAACGCAGCAATTGTTTTTATTGCGATGGACTTAGATAAGTTGGTGGTAGCTAGCCAGACGGTTTTAAAACAACTTACCATGGTTTAAAGGTATTCTGTGAGGCCTTGGCTTAGATATTACGAATTATGATTCATTTTATAATTATTAATTGTTGAGTAACAGTAAACCTCGGCGTCTGCGGTCACCTCTCCTTGGGAATTAACAGTTTTCCTTCTGTTCGTCATTGTATTGTTAATATCCGAAATAAACAAGGGGATCGGATAGTTTACAACATCTATTTATTTATTTATTATTTAGACAGTCAACAAACAAACATTGTAAACTAATGCAATGGAAACTAATACAGTGTGAGTAATTGATTTTTGTAAATGTTGTGATAATTTCGTCTGGACTGCGAACCGACAAACAAGCTAATAAGAAGATATTTGTTAGATTTTTGTGTTCACAACTTGTGTGACAGATAATTGATAATATTTCGACAAGGAAAAGTTAAAAATAAACTTACGTTATAAACACTTTTAAACTTTTGCGTTTCAGAACTACATAAGTAGATTCCGTAACTATTTCCGTTTGCAAATATTCCTTTAATTTATTTTCACGGAAGAAAAGCGGCATAGGAATCGTCGAGTCATCTTATGGGAGTGATCATTGCCGGCTTTAGAAGCCTTGCTTTGCACGTTCATGAAAGGAACGAAGCCCGCTTGGTTTTGTATACGGAGCATTGTTCCGTGGTTAAGTAGTACCTACTAGACATCAAGGTAATGGGGTGAGCCCTGCTTCCATAGCAGGAGAAGCGACATAGTAGAAACGCAGAGGTGGTGGCTCGGTTTGCAATGTTGCAGACGATAGACCACACACGACAGCCAATATATTCTCTTCTGTGGCTGAGGAGTTCTCGAGCGGCTGTGAGTTTGAGATCGTGAACAATACGAACGGCGTTGGATGGAGTCAACGGGAACGGATGGATGGAATTAAGAAGCCGGTACATTAGTGCGATACTGCGTGTAGGATCTTAACTGTGACGTATAGAATAACAAAAAGTAGACGACCTGGTGCGTAACAACAAAGTCGAGTAGACTTATATTTAGTTTCGTTTTCTGCTTTTAAACCTTGGGAATTTACTTTCGGCTGGAAAGCAAAAGGCAAGGATAACGTAGGGACCTCAGAACAGAAGCACATTCACTTTGTGATATTTTATTAAACATTTATGACTACAATTAATAACATTTATCAATGTTATTATAAAAGCTTTACAAGCTGTTTTTCGCATAAACATAACCAATATTTAGTATTTGTTTCTCATGTCATGACTCATTTCCATTGACTCAGCGGGAGACGGACAGACAGTTTTTTGGAACTTTCTTCATACGAAGTGATCTATTTTCATATGAGCTATCCCACACACATCATACTCATTGCCAAGTGCAGTTACTGTGCAGACATCATGATAGCTGTTCGTTACTGCCTCATTATAACCAATAATAAACTATTTCGTTTTGCATTGAAACATACCAGGAATATACATGGAATCAGTGTTCTTAGTCTCGAATTTGGGCATCATAGCACAAGTGAGATCAAATCTATTAATACTCGTGGTGTTTACTGTATGATCAATACACTTACTGTAGGAAGGCTTCATTGCCGTACACATTACGATACATTATGTTAAGTTTTTGAGTCAACGGGTGTGGGCGAGGGCGATGACCTAAACCTTGAATAACGCCAATTGTTTCACAGTAATAAATTAAAATATTAGATTTTATACTTGTTTATCCCCTAGCCTAGTCTGTCACGAACACTCCTAGAGGATACTAACAATTGAATTTCTATTGTGTTTGGTTTTACGGCAGCGGAGCTCTTAAGAAATTAAGATAAAGTTAGGTTAGCTGTAGGTGCTACTAAGTATATAGTTAAATTAATTGATAAAATACATCTTATTAACTCCTTGTTCTATTTTGGCATATTAGTAAAAGGATTATCTACTTGTGTATCAGCACGATTACATATAAATACGCAATTTGTATCGACTTTCTAGTTCCGACTTTGACCCGCCATACATTCATTCATACATTTCCAAAGCTCCCTCTTTATATTGTGCTATGCTACGGTTGTGCTACGGGTATTATAATTATTTTAATAATGAGTTAACGAATAATAGCTAAATTAGGTATGTATAATAATAATACACAGGTAGGTATAGTGGTAGATAGTTTTTTTGTGTAACGTATTAAAAAAGGTACTTACTTCATCTAGTCTAATAGATAATAGTAGAATTTTATACAAAAGTTTCTTATATACAATTTTGTATGCTATAAGTAGGTACTTCGGAATTTTTAATCAGGAAATGGCGATTTGCCGCTTTGTCAATAGATTTAAATTATATATTTGAATATTAATGGCTGTATCTGCAAGTATTAAAAAGAAAACGTTTGTACAGAAAATTACTTAAATTGTCAACTTAAAGAATTGTAAATACAGTATTATTAGTATTTAATGACGGTACATACAACTACATAATATTTTTGATTGCAGTACCGCATTATCACATCAGAAAGCGGCCCGTAGAATGCTCGTCGCATTAATTTCGTTTTTCTGCGGAATGGCGTGCTCACTTCACTGGTTTTAAGAAATGTATCGCGTTTTTGATGAGCGAAAACAGTTAAACCTCATTCCGCGGCCAGTGTTTTTGCAGGCCTAAGAAAAAGCTACAGTTTTATCTCTATACGAGTAGTTTGAAGATCGAATAATACAGTTTTCGATAAATAATTTAATGAAACGAAAAAAAGTTTTGTTGTTTTATTGACACACCAACTGGTAACTTTATTTAGCTCTTTGTTTAATCTTTTACTTTTCTCTTTATGTTTTCTTGTTTTTTTTTGGGATATGCGAAATAAATTGATCAAATATACTCACAGCTTCTCTGCCGGGTCTTCTTTCGTTTGCGATGATGTGGACATCAGGTGTTGCTTCGTTTTTCGGTGAATTCGGTGTTCCGAAAACTTTCTCCAGATCATTCAATTCTATCGGATGCACTGGAGTTCGGTGGTCTTTTGTCGCCATTTCCACAGTAGTATGATCCTTTGACATTTTATCACCAATTTACTTATATTAAGTAGGTACTTATAATTTACTTAAAACTTAACTGATCACAAAAGTTTCAATTATTTAGATGTTTTTAATAATTATCCACAATTTGGTTGTTGTTTTGTTTCACGGATTTAACTAAGGTTTTTGAGTGAGCAGACCGAGTCGGTTATGACCGCGTGTAGCCGCGAGCGCGTCAGCTTTGTAACTGGTTTCTGATTTGTAATTGACTTGTGTGACTTTGCTTTGCCAGACTCGCTAAACATTGGAATACCGCCGGCTACACGGCAGAATTCGGTGGACCGTGACGTGACAAATCGCCGAATGAATGCGCACCCGCTAGTGAGAAACAATTTGAGGAAAACCGTTTCATGTTTACAGGTACAGGGGAAGACTATTTCTGGATGCTGCGGAAAGAGTGTTTTATGCATCCCTAATACCTACTCAAGTAATTATTTGTTGTCAGTTGTTAAATAAAGTCGCCTAGCGCGTTTGGCTTGTGATCTTGATAGTTAAGCAACTTTCGCTATGCCTGTTAATGGGTGGGTGACCAAATTATATCTTTGCTTCTTTGGTTTTCGGCGAAAGATGGCAGTTAAAAGGCGCTAAAAACAGCAATGAGACTGCGTGGTGCTTTATATCTTCTTATCTATGAAGACCTGACCTGAGGAAATTTATAAACTGAATATTATATGATCTGATGCCGTAAAACCAGACAAAATAGAAATTCAATTGTTAGCAACCTTTAGGAGTCTTAGTGACGGACAAGGGGATAACAGACACTTAAGTTAAGTACTAGTTTAAGGGGTACGTATTAAAATCCCGAAAATTCATAATAGATACCTACAACTAAAATACCTACGTTTAAAAAATCGAAAATCAAAATACCGAAAATAAATAAAATTGAAATACCTATGCCCGATATACCAAAGCTTAATGTCGATTTCCAAGTAACCGAAAGTTCAAAATCCCGAAGTTCGAATTACCAAAAGTTCAAAATCCCGAAAATTTAAAATACTGAATTTTATAAGACCTAATTTCAAAATTATATTTTTTATTACACAACAGAAGTACTAGCTGCCCTACTCCTGTAGGTCACGTGATAGGTTAGAAATTTAAGTTACATTGTAAAAACACGGTTCGGGATTTTGAACTTCGGCATAATTATCAACTGTAGGTATATAAATTTCGGGATTTTGAGCATTCGGGATTTGAACTTTCGGGATTTAGAACTTTCGGGATTTTGAACTTTCTGCATTTTATGGCCTTTCGTTCATAGGTCTTATGAAATTCGGTATCTATTTTAAATTCGGCATTAAAATACGTACCCAGTTTAAGACGGCCATTGGTTCTGAATTTTTTACATTTTTCAAATGGTAAGTATTACTTGGGTCATTGTAATGTATGTTGTACACCTGCTTGCAAATCAGCATCTCAACAGAATGTATGAGCGAGCATGAACATAATTACCTAGCAAATGGGAAGTGACACCTGTAAAGAAACTCCTTTGTATTGACTCCGTTTGTATGTGTCACTAAAACCTGCTACACAATGATGCTTTTGGTAATGCCTTAACTATAACACTGTGACTTCCCTATAATTCTGTTATCTCTAAAGTTAGCAATTGTTTCTAACTAGCGACTGGAGGACTGCGGTTCATCTGCGTAAATACCCATATCCCGCGATCCAGGGATTTTGGGAATACTGGCTTAGTGGGGTTTAAAGTCACTCGCCTCCGTAGGTTAGCCATTGAGACCATACACGTGACCCCTGGGTGGTGCTCAATGAGTGACACTGTGTGAATGGTAGAGCCACGCTGTGTTGCAGCATGCATTGGGCCGGCTCGCCCGGCGTAATACCACCCTCTCACGGAACATCGGCGTGAAACAATGGCACGTGTTTTTCCATCCATCCCTGCCCATCTCGCCACCCTCCCCCCTCACAATTTCTACTCCTTCCTCAAAGATCCATACTTCTTCCTCAAGGCTTGATCTCAGTGATGGAGGAATATACAACCTTAATTTTTCTTAATACAAAAACAATTAAGGGTGAGTTCCACCCATGAAACTTTTTGGTAAAAGGTTCTTGGGTAAAGGTGTTCAGTTTCAAGGGTGGAACTCACCCGTAATTGTTATTGTATTAAGAAAAATTAAGGTTGTATAGGGCCAGCAGCAGTGATACAGAAGGCTCTTTTTTCTTTTGGCATTGAAGTAGCGTACCAAGGTGACGAGAGGAGTTGAATGTCTGCAATACAATCCTCATTTTCTTGAGAAATTATCTTTTTAAAACTTGAACTCACTCAAAGTTGCTATTTTCTAACGTTCGATTGTAAGCTCGCGCTCTCTTCGAGTCCATACGTTCCAGTGACGTTAAATGCAGATTTGATGAAGACATGCCTTATCCGCTGGCCTTCGCTGCGGCCAGCAATAATCAAATCGGCATTCTCTAAATTTAAATCTACGCTAACGTCACTAAGGTCACTTTTGATAATAAGGTACTACCGGGTAACAAGGCCCACTTTTTTACAAATTGAAATGAAACCTATATTTTATCATTTAGAAAAAAAAGTGTTTACAATGAAAGCTATGATTATTTCAAAATCCAAATAAAAGTAGTTATTGAAGCTACAACGATAATTAGTTAGGTTTTTAAACATTTTTAAAAAACCTTATATTGGGCTTTACTAAACATGGTATGTCCAATAAGACCCGTGCCGTTTTTAAGTCTTTTGGAGCAAAAGTAGGCATTAAACACTTGACCGTCATTAGAAGCTTATAATATTGAGATAGGCATATCCGTTTCCCGTCGTATTTTCCTTCTCTTTCTTCCGGTATATCGCTGTCTCTCTCGCTCATCCCACTCAGTGGCGTCACCAGGTGGCGCGGTGGGGGAACCAGGAGATTTCACACCCGTGCCCATTTGTTCATCATTGGCGTGAAATTTCCCGTCGGCGTAACTTGTGCACTACATAGTGATCAAGTGACAAAGAAATAGAATTATTTTTATTTAAACTGCAACACAGTTCTCGTGAGTTTCTACAATACACGTGAGTACTTAGAATAGTTTCTTAACTTAACGGTGTTACCGTTCGCTGAATTTATAATTTAAACTTATCTGGTATATCAAACTTTTTATTTTACCCACTAGAGATGTAGATACACCTTTTCTTTTAAGATAAGAAAGCATTCGAGTAAAGATAGTATTTTTAAAAGTGTTTTTTGTGTTTAATACGTGGTATCTACCCTCCAGGCACTTTTTCTTTTTATTTTAGATAAGAAACCGATAATTAGTGCTTACATTAGATAATGAGAAAAATGAATTGTAGCTAAGCGGCTATAGCTAGTCCTTCTAACAATCCCGATCGCATCGGCGAAGGTTGAGTTCGAGTTAGTCGTCATCGTTCAAAGAAGCATGGTCATCGTACCTACCCGCCTTTCATGACGATAACGACAATGTGTCTGCTTTATCGGGCGTTAGAGGAAATCTTACAACGATTGTTGCACCTCGCAGGTGTTACCAATACTGACTAAAACAGTTAACAATTTAAATATTCCGTGTAGTTTGATTTTTGTTTTTAAAAGTAAACTAAAAGAGCCAGCTAGGCCTTAAGCACCAATATTCTGATAAATCTTGTGCACCAATGACTTTTGGTATTTTAAAACTAAAAAGATATTTTTAATAATTGTCTGCGCAGTTTACTAGTTGGTCGCAAAGATCTGATGCCTCTCTTAAAGGTCTTATTTTCAGTGGTGATTAGGTTGTAGACTGAAACTATAAATATACGAAAAGAGGATAGGTACTCATAAAAATGTAAAAGACCCTCTAATGCTTGCTACTTTGAATAAGATTCTACCTTCAAACACACATTTGTTTAATTCTGAACAGATAACAGTTGCATTAGAAAAAAAAAAAAAAATTGTCCTGTTACAAAACTTTTTGGCCAGTTATTAAATACTAGTACTGGGAATGCCTCGCAAGTAAAACCTGTACTAACAACAAACGGTTACCTTTCGCAAGGGCAAACTTCTTATAGTGTACCATCGCGTTGTTCTTCTGGTTCATGGGACAGACACACGCACAGCATGCTGTGAACCGCCCTCGCAGGGCGCTTACCAAAATTAATGTCCTCCGCAAGGACATACTTATGGCAGCCACGAACCATATCGTGGCTATATATGCCCGCCCTCGCAGGGCGCTTACCAAAATCAATGTCCTTCGCAAGGACATACTTATGGCAGCCACGAACCATATCGTGGCAATAATCTGCCCGCCCTCGCAGGGCGCTTACCAAAATCAATGGTTATTACATGAGTGTTCGCGGTTTTGCGAGAAGATGCATATATGTTAATATAATGCTAAATGTACCTTATTTAATTTAATTTGATTTTGAATAATATTTTTAATTATTGTAATTAGTTTTTAACCGTTTTAATAAAATTTAATAAATAAATGTCCTCCGCAAGGGCATGCTTATGCGGTTATGCCAGCACGAACCATATCGTAGCTATAAACCGCCCTCGCAGGGCGCTTACCAAAATCAATGGTAATATTACTTGAGTGTTTGCGGTTTTTGCGAGATGATGCATGTATGTTAATGTTATGCTAAATGTCCCTTATTTTATTTGAATTTGAATAATACGTTTAATTGTTGTAAATGGTTATGTAACCGTTTTTAATTAAATTAAATAATAAATGTCCTCCGCAAGGACAGGCTTATGCCAGCCACAAACCACATTGTGGCTATGAACCGCTCTCGCAGGCGCTTACCAAAAACAATGTCCTCCGTAAGGGCATGCTTATGCCAGCTACGAACCACATTGTGGCTATGGACCGCCCTCGCAGGGCGCTTACCAAAAACAATGTATTCCGCAAGGACATGCTTATGCCAGCCACAAACCACATCGTGGCTATGAACCGCCCTCGCAGGGCGCTTACCAAAATCAATGTCCTCCGTAAGGACATGCTTATGCCAGCCACGAACCACATCATGGCTATGAACCGCCCTCGCAGGGCGCTTAACAAAAACAATGTCCTCAGCAAGGACATACTTATGCCAGCCACGAACCACATCGTAGCTGTAATATAAACAACGGAGGCTGTTCTTACTTTCTATCCCCAGAATCATAGGCTTGGCAGCTTTATCAATCAGGACAAAAACGTCCATCTTCTCTGCTAACAGAGGTAACAAAAGACGTAGACAATGACGCTCCGAAATTTCGAGCCCGTCAATTTGCACTTTATCGACACCGTTGGGACTAAATAGGTGCTCCAAGTTTTCTATCATAACACAAAGGTATCGAATACCGTTTTATCTGAAGCCATCGCTCAAGGTTCCAAACGTTACAATCGACAGTTGTTACACGCTTGTATCGGACAAAATGTCTGCAATGCTGACACAGATGAAGGAACAGGTTTCTAGAAACAGTAAGTTTTATTTTCCAAACTTCATTTTAACCCAGTTCTTAGTACCAAAGAGCACTCAAAAAAGGTCACTCCGTCCAAATTTTTAACCTGAAGTCGTTAAATTATTATATGAATTCCGGACTGTGTACGGCCAAGAGACGAGATGTACAAATTACTTTTCTCAGACCTAGGTACTACCATCTGACTATAGCCAAATCCCACAATGGTTTCTTCGTCTGTTCTACAAAGGCGAATTACTAAAAATTATATGCCTTCCATTTGAGATGAGCACGGCAATGTTTTCTTAGACTATTATCTTATAGACATAAAGACCAGATGGTTCTGTCCAGACATGCCAACATTGTAATAGAAACACTTACTTATTTTGGTGTCCACATAAACTTCAAAAAGTCTGTTTGACCGCCCTCGCAGGGCGCTTACCAAAATCAATGTCTTCCGCAAGGACATACTAGGATACATGGAGGAATCACAAGCGTCCATACATACCTACATATACTCACGACTGTTATCCCCGAAGGGTTAGTCAGAGACCAAACAATGAGGACCGCAAAAGCAGTCCTCTGCCATAGTCTACGTTTCACCAAATGATAACTGCACATGTACGTGACAAGTGATGAGCCTATCGCCGTTCTATACTGTTGGATGTATGTGCAATCTATGGTCCGTTAGTCGCCTTTTACGATACCTAAAAGAAGAAATTGGGCGGTAAAATAGACTCTACCTTACGATGTAGTTAAATGTATTGGTAGCTAAAAATTATCAGAAACACCAATAGGTACATATACCTCCACCAACATTCTTTTTGACAACCGTTGCTTCAGGATTGGGAGGTCACAACTCAACAATTCTGCCCTATCGGGAAGGTGGAGTGCATCCGAACAAAAGCTGCACTGCAATCAAAAAGAAAAGCGGGCTGTTCTAAGTCTTAGAATTACAAGCATCGAACACGAAGCCTGCGACAATTTTATTTTAATCCTCCAAATTGCCAACCAACAAATGACCACCAACCAAATTGTGGTCAACATTCATTACATTCCAGGGAAATTGAACAGCCATGCAGATGAACTGTCTCGACATAGCCAAGCTCTAGAGTGGCATCTACTGCCAGAATTCACACAAACGATATTCGCGAAGTGGGCCTGGCCAGTAATTCACCTGTTTGTATCCAAGAACGCTCGAGTAGTGGGTAAACTATGCAGATTTATCTCAATGATTACGAAGCGATGTTTCACAATGCTTTCAGCCTGAAGTAGAACGCTTCCCTCTGCCTTGGAAATTCGCACCACCTTCCCTCATCCCCCGGGTGCTAGCACACCTCAACAGGAATTTATCTGATTGTGGTACCCATTGCTGCCTCATTCACAGTATGGAATTCGAAACGTAGACGCCTTGTAGACATAACCACAGGCCTGCCATGCCAACCCCCAAGGTTCAAGACATGACGTTGAAATTTGGTGTGCTTAAATGATATATCGTTATGGAACCACAAGCAAATTTCCCTACTCAAGCGTCCGGTTATTATAAAACCATATGAGCACTTGTGCTTGGTCCAGTAGTACAGGAAGGGCGTTAGCAGCAGCAGCGGCGCCATCCACACGCGGAACGCGTACCAAATGGGTCTAGTCAGTCCAGTTTTTGGCAGATTTACACTTAATATTTTAAATCTTTCTTACAATACTATACACTACCATAAATTGTCGTTTCTACTTTATGCAGCGCACAATTGTATGGAAATCTTAGTGACGAGGTAATAGTTTATGGAGGCATACGACAGCTCGCCGGCGCATCACGAGACTACTGAGCCAGCCGAGGCCGAGCGCCGCACAATATATATAGTGTGCGAGCAGGACAGCATAACGAAAATGTTAAAGGACACATGAATATGCTGTCTCGTTCCTTCTTACTTATTGAAGACATCTGAAGGTAGAACAACGTACGGCACCATGGTTCTGGACAGATTGTGGAGTCTCCGGTGGTGCCCTTAGAATATATTTATAGTGTGCGAGTAGGATAAAATATATTCTAAGGGCACCACCGGAGACTCCACAATCTGTCCAGAACCATGGTGCCGTACGTTGTTCTACCTTCAGATGTCTTCAATAAGTAAGAAGGAACGAGACAGTCAACAGTCAACAAAGATTAATAAGACAGAATACAACCAAGTGTTTACCTCTACAACAATAAAGTTTTCACAAAAACTTAAGTTTTGTGACTGGGCCACGACTAGAATTTATAAAAGTAGAAATAAACTGTATGAGTTATATAACTTAAGACAATATAACCATTATTAAAATTTTAATGAATATGTAAAAAATTACTCTAAACTGTTTAAGAAAGTGTTCATACTAGCAAAATCTAATTATTTTAAAGATAAAATTAAAAAGTCTAGTAATAAAACAAAAGCCACTTGGGATATCATAAACCGCGAACCAGGCTGTTTTATGGCAATTCAGTTTAAGGCCTTAAACTGACTTGTTCTTTTTCGTATTACAACCTAAATTAATCTGACTGGAATGACGCTGGCTGTCGCTGGATTGATTGTCTAGGGCTGGTTTGAATGTGACGTTCAGAAACTGACGTAACGGGTTACCGGCTAATTACGGTTTTTGTATGTGAATGAAATATTAGAATTGCTTAAGAATAAGCGTATTTTTATAACAATTAATGAAAATGGAAATAATATAGAAAATGATTATGCAGTTATTTAATCATTTTGAATAAAATATAATGAAAATAGGTACCTATGTAAGTATCGCAACAACATTTATTTCTGAACGAAACTTTTCTTATCAACACACTATTTTGATGTGATGGTCTGTCTCAGCCAGCCCGCAAAAAAGTCTACCTACTTGAAACTTTGAAAAGTACTTGAAAATGTTGAAAGATTTATGTGAAATTCATGGGAATAGTTATTTAAAGGTTTGTATTGCATTGGTGGCAAAGCGACACTCTGACCTTACTTTGTGTTCAAGCTGCTCGTATTCACAGTCAGAATATTTAAAACTTTTTTAATAATGGCGTAAGTAACTAGTTTTAATTTAGTACTTTTGCTTAATTCAGTGGTTATCTACCTACTTCCTATTACTAAATTACTAAATTGTTTTCATAGAAGTTCACGGGATGAAGTTTCGCGTCGTCGCCGGGTATCATTCCAACAGCTAGAATCTCTATGGGAATTTCTGAATTCTCATAGAGATATGGCTGTTGGATATAATAAATCGGCACAGGCACGCGATTACTCGAGAAGGATGTGGACGTCTGTGTCCGAGACACTAAATTCTCAAGGAGACGGTGCCACCAAAGACTGGAAAGCGTGGTCTAATGTAAGTATTTTTATAATTGTATTACCTATAGTTTTATCTCTTACATTGTATTGCACTATCTTTTAAGTATATTTTTATTACAGTATTGGGTAGACTACAAAGCCAAACTGAAAAGGAGAGTGGCAGCCCTTCGCACTTCTCAGTCTCGGACCGGGGGTGGACCTTCAGAAGTCCTTCCCCTCAATGATCTTGAGCAAAAATTTTTAAGTTTACTTGGGGAAGGCTTTGGAACTGGGTTGCCTAATACCCAGGTAGACCCTTTCCCAGCTGTAAGTATTTTTTGTAACCTTATTGTATTTTTTTATAGATTACAGTGTAAAAAAAAAATTGTGTATTTTCAGCTAACACAGCCCATAGATGCTGTTGAACCTGAGGCTGGACCATCTCATACAGAGAACCCTCTTCCTCATGCACCTCTTTTAGACCATGATTTTTTTATGGATGAGGGTCTTCAACACCAAGATCCGCTACCACGAGAAGAGGTACCATCACCACAGCAGGAAGTTGAAGCACCATCATCCCAGCAGGAGGTGTATGAGGATACTAGGAATGTGCAACGTCGACGCAGAGCAAGGCAAGGCACTCTGAGCCAGCAAGCTGCCCGGCGAATACTTGTTGACACAGCTCGGGCTAGATTGATTGTAGAGCAACAAAACTCAGAAACACTCAATCGCATTGCGCAGTCTCTTCTGAGAAATTCACAGGTGTCACAAGAGATTTTGTATGCTCTTAATAGAATAGCAGCAGTAATTGAAAGGTAAGTAAAAAATCATATACAAAAGATATGTTATATTTTATTTTCAATCAATGCACAGTTTTCTTTGACATAGAACGTGGAACCAATAAATATCCTAAAGAAACGTTAATTTTCTAGAAATGAATCTACTTACAAAATTACTTTATCAAAAAAATACAATAATTAACAAATAAAAAATTAATCTACTTACTTACAAATTTACATTATCGACGATCCGTTTTCCCGTATTTTTCTCGCTTAACTGAAGCTACCGCTGAACGCTGAAGACTTGGTACCTACTATTATGTATTCTATGGCTGAAGGGTGGAGCACCAGGGCCCTGTTTAATAAAATAATTGTAAATTACAGGCTACAATTCTACAAGTTTCTGTTTAATAAAGAATACAATTTACAATTCTACCTTGGTGGAAAATCTACAAAATTGTAAAACTACAATTTCACATATATCTGTTAAATAAACATTTACAATTTACAGGTGAAAATTTACATATTTGTAGGGAAAATCGTTTTATTGAACGCAAATTGTAAATACAATTCTACATATTTTGTAAAATTGTAGCTAGTATATATTATTATTCTGTGATTGTAGTACGATTTCGACAGGTGGACTCGTTGTGTGTCAGAACTTTACAATTTAGTGCCTCAACCTAATAAGTAAAGAAATTTATTTATATACTTACACAAAAATGGTTCTAACAAGTAGTAGTGGAAGTAGTGACAGTAGTGATGATGAATATATAAGTGAACGGCATCGGCGAGTGTTTCATAAAAGGATTAACTTTACTTTTGATGTGACAGATTTTACATTCAACGAAAAATTTTGGGTCAGCAAAACTACCGTCGAATATTTAGTAACAAAAATAGGACATGATCTTACATACGATTCTAACAAAAATGTAGCCCTTACACCCACTCAGCAAATTTTGTGTAATTTGTAACTTACAGCTACAAATTTGTAGATAAATATTTCATCTAAATCTACTGGCGTTTTCTACACATGTAAACGTTTATTAAACAGCATTTGTAATTGTAACATTTGGTGATTTTTATATGTAAAATTCTTACATAATTGTAAAGTTTATTAAACAGCATTTGTCATAGAGCTTAACATTGTCAATTATTTACAAAATTGTCGAATTGTAACTTTTATTAAACAGGGCCCAGCAGTCACCAGGTGATTATGTGGTTTTTGAGTTTTCCATCAAACACAACACTATTCAACAATGGCAAGTTTAATAATAATCCTGATATTATAGCTTACAACGGAATAAGGAAAATTCTTTCAGTAGTATTAAAATTAAATAATGATGTTCATAATAAACTAACTTCTTCTCCTGCTACACATGCCCAGATACCAGGTTTTCTGTTCCCGTTACCTTTTTATTCTATTATCCGACTTAAACGCATCACGATTGTGCTATCTTGAAAAACGGTGGACATTAGGATCTAAAGCTCTTGATGAGCTCGATGGCGCAGACATAGTTTAATAGAAGTGCGCTACGGTCTAAGTATACTTCTATATCACGCAAATAAACATGATTATTTAATAATATACTTAAGTACATTTTTACATAACTTTTTTATAAAAACATTAATACGCTCTAAAAATAAACTTCAAAAAATATAAATCAACACTGTGACAATGGCACGGAACCCGCATAGACGATTGAGGATTTGTGCGTTATCAGGTCCCACCTGCGCCTGCGCAGTCCCCGCGCAGGTAAGCGCGCCCCGCGGCGGCTAGTCTTGGGCTAGTCGACTAGTCGCTCGCACGATACCGCGCACCGAGCCCGCACTTGTACCTTGTACAATCTGTTTTAATTCAGTACGAAAAGGCAAACACCATCAAACAAAATGGGGTGCGGTGAATTCTTAGTCAAGTACATTCTGTTCTTCGCCAATCTGTTCTTCGCTGTGAGTACATTTACTAAGTTTTCTATCGATTTTACTGTGTTTGTAGGTGCGTTATCAGGACCTTATCAGGAGTGGTCATATATCGATATTATACGAAGAATATGTTGTTACCCGACTAATAATTGTCACAAAAACACTTTCCTCACCCGGATCTAATTAAAGATTTCACATTGATACCACTTCAACCACGTTTTTTCTGTTAAAAAACATGTTGTCGTTCATGAAACAATTTTATAGGTTATGTAATAAGTGTACCACATAGCCATGCCACTACACCTAATCAAAACATGGTACTCGATACTGTGGACCGAGGTTCAAACCTGAGGATGCCCTGCAGTTGTAGTCGTTCACAGCCCATCTACTGTGGAGGTTGCAAAGCCATGCTGTTCGATAGTAGTATACAATGTACCTCCTTTCGTTTTTCAAACTAAATAATCTATCCGTTTTATGGTTACCCTACAAAAGGGACACAGAATTTTGTGAGGTCCCCCTTTCGATACTGAAAGGGTTAGAGGGAGGGAAGTTTACCCAAACACTGGGGAACAGCAATTCGAAAAAAAGTGGAGGCCGCAACACCTGTCCTTCAGGGAATTGAACCATGGGATCTACCCTGACGCCTATGTGCCCGCCTGGCACACGTATGTAACACATTGTGCCTAGTTATGAATAGCGCGACGACCGAACGGGGGAAAGGGAAGCCTAGCCACTATAAACCTAGAACCATCCCTCTTTGCCACGAGGGTGGATCAGCACCCCGAATGGCAAGAATCAAGTTATACTTAGTATGCACATCCTCCTCTCTGGCAGTCTACCAAGGATATCTTTAAGCAGCTAACATACAGATTTTCACATTTGTAGAGAATAATTACAAACATTAATTTATTGTACATGTATGAAGAGCGTTATGAGAGTAAATTAAGCAATGTACCTATGTGTATCCTATCTGCTTCCTGCTGCGTAAGGGATGAATTGTATCAGGCCCGAGACACGGCCCGCTCTAATATAAATACGAAATGTATGTAACGTTTGAAATCAGTGCCCCGTCCGGGCCACGCACACGGCACGCCCCGTGCACGGCCCGGTCTAATATAATTCATGTCTTAGGAAATAGGAATACATTCAGCAATGTATTCCTGACACACGTCCGATCGCGGATCGTAGCAAATGTACACAGTCAGGTCATAAATTCTGTCACATGTTTAATATAAAATAGTTAAGACAAGTTTATTCATTATGTAACCATTTATATACCAAAATGAACTTAACAAAACATAGATTCTTATGACAATAAATTTAATTCAAAATGACCTCCGTGGTTTTGAATACAGGCCTTTAATCTGCGCGGCCAGTCGTCTATTGCAGCACGAACGAGGTCCATGTCAATATCGGCGGCTGCCTTAATCAAGGATGTCTTGAGTGACTCCAAATTGGGATGAGGCTTTGAGCACGCCTTTTCCTCCAAGTGTTGCCATATCTTGTAATCTAACGGACTCAAATCTGGACTGGAGGAGGGCCAGTCTTCGTGCCGGATGAAGTCGATTTCAAGCGCCGCCAGCCAGTCTTGTGTGCTTTTCGCTCTATGAGCTAGCGCCGAATCATGTTGGAATACCCAGTGCCTGTTATTGAACATGGTATGAGAAACAGGTTCCACAAGGTTCGTCAGGACTGTATTTTGTTACACAACTCCATTCGTTTTTACACCTTTCTCACAAAAATGTACCTCTGTTAAGCCCCAATAAGAAACTCCCAACCATACCATGAGCGAGGATGGAAAATGACCTCGTTGGGCACGCGGAATACGGTTGCTCGCTTCTTCACTACTGTGTGCGTACACCTTATCATTTTGTTTATTGTAGCTCTCTTCTACGGTAAAAATTTTTTCAACCGAAAAAAGAATTTCCCGATATTTTTTACCCGCGTACCGCTTCAACAAAGCGCGGCATCTCTTCAGTCTCAGGTCCATTAGACGAGCATTCAAACGATGTCCTGTTTTTCTTCGATATGCCCAAAGCCCTAAGTCTTCATTTAACACCCTTTTCACCGTGGTTTTGCTTAACCCCATCTGAAGGGCCAACAGTTTCTGCTTACGTTTGGGATTTCTTTGAATTCACGCCTTCACAGCTTTTATCACTGCTGGAGTCCTAACAGACCGAGGGCGACCACTACTTGACCTGTCATCTACACTAGAGTCTTCATTGTATCGTTTGATAGTACGATAAACGAATCTTTTGGTTATATTCAAATTTTTCAGTATGTCATAAAATTGAATTGGCGCGTAACCGCAACGATGCAACGCAATAACTGCAACACGGTCTTCTATAAGCGTACACTCCATATTTAAAAATGAGTAAAATTCTAAAAAGTATACATTATTATTTTCATGAACAATTCGAAATTCGAATTCAATAAACTTTTTTGTGGCCAGCATTCTAAAAGAAAAGTTTTTACTGTGTGACAATACTTATGACCTGACTGTGTTGTGTATAGCTGTGATCTCTGCCGACTCCTCCGGGAAACAGACGTGATTTATTTATGTACCTATGTATTCATTGTATACTGCAAATATTTAGTGCCGACTGTTTTTTAACCAGACATCATACATAGGTAGTCATTAACGTCAGATTGGGTATATGTGTAGGTATAATACAGTTTTCCTGGAAGATGTTGGTTTATTAATAGCTAACACAATAGCTGCAGTTTACCTCACATCCTGTTACCTTTTCTGTGTTTTTAGATAAACGTCATAAAGGTAGAAAGGTTGCAATAATTGCTACAATGCTTTATCAAAGAATATTTAATCAAAAGAACTCATATCATTTATAAAAAAAAAAGTATAAAAACGCTCCCAACCGATTGAGAACCTCGTTATTTTTTTAGAAGGCGGTTAAAAACGGTATATATATGTAGTATAATGATACTATTTTATTTTGGCGATTATCAAACAAACGAAAGAGAAATGAGAAATCCGTTTGAATAATACAATTATTATTGAAATCAATGAAACGATAAAAAATCATCATTCATAGCGACGCGACGACCTAGTTAGTGACTATCTTTTTATCATTATAATATCTTTTTATAACTGAATCATTATTTAACAACAATGAACTACCTACAGTCGCATGCATAAATATGAATATGTATATTACAGTCATCGTCATCATTTTTAATACGTATTACGTGTAGCAGAAATAGGATTCAATAATGTCTGAGTACATGACCGCATTTTTTTAAACATTATTATTCGTCATCATTATCACAGGCCTTACATAAAAGATGATTTAATGCGCGTTTCATTTAGAGATTTTCACAGAAATATAGTGGAATTTTTTGAGAGAACTGGCTTCAAATCCTACTTAACATTACAAACGCGAAAGTGTGTAAGTATGGATGGACGTTTGTTACTCTTTCACGTAAAAACTACTTAATGGATTTGGATGAAATTCGGCATACTGATAGTTTATAACCTGGATTAACACATAGAATAGTTTTTATCCCGATATTCCGACGGGAACGAGAACCACGCGGGTGAAACCGGGAGCGGCCGCTAGTTGTCACATAATATTTTCAGAACTCTGCGGTCGTATATCACAATCACAACAAAATAAATTGAATTCATATACATCTGCTGTTCCGCACGTGTTGTGGCTTTCTTCTCAATAGCTTTATGTATTTCTGTTCGTGTCTGTACTTACGATTATTAATTAATCTTATCAGTTAATTAATCGAAAACCTAATTTTATAATATTGTTGGTAATTGTAACAAACATTGTATGTGTCTGGAACTCGATATTTGAATGTCACCTTTGATGGAGCTACGATCACATAGTTTTTATATGAGCTCGAAGTTTGATTGTAAATAATTATAGTGTAGCACCAGTGAAAAGTGATATATCTTAAAATAAACACTGCAGTGGCAATTTATGTTAAAAAAAATAAAAGTGAAAATATTTTTTTTTTTTTTAACTAAAATAATACTAAGTACACACATTCCATCTGCATAAAAGTTTTAAAATAATGAATTTTCCTCTTTTTATATATTTTTAACACATTTGCCGCTGCACTGCAACGTCATTTTAAGATGTATCACTTTTCTCAGGAGGCACCAAATTATGAATTACTAAAGATGTAACTACACCATGTAATATAATAAATAATGCATTATGTAGTTCATTCAGGCACTTACCGTTTGAGAAATTTTAGGGTCCAAACAGTGTCGCGTAGCGGTGAAAGATTACTACCATACCGCTACGCTATTTGGTGAAAAGCGGACTAATTGACTAGTCCCTTCGAGGATAATAGTCGTAATTATATGTATGAAGTGTTAAAATGGTTACCGAACAAATGAAACCAAATCTAACATTTTAAAACATACTTACAATACATTAAAACATACTACGACAATTTTTGATATAAAAGGTGTTATCGAGACAACACAATGGTGTCGAAAAGAGGTTTAGGGGATAAGTTGTACAATATTTATTTATATATCTATTTTAACCGGATATAGGTCACCGAATATCCAGGTTATTACAAGTCATGCATGACACACCTATATACAATGTGTAATGACATGCACTGTACAAACTTTAGGGGTGGATTCTACACTCAAATACACATCATAAAAAAATATTTAAAAAATACAATAAAATAGTGGAATTCACGTGGTAAATTGTTTACTATGTGTTATTTTCGTTCTTTTCGGTGTTGAAAGTCTACATATTTGTTTCTTTTTCTACTGATGTTCAAACTTTTGGCTATTTTACTGATTGTTATTTACTTGCGACTAGTTTCACCTTTTTTAGAAACTTGTTTTTAAGTGAATATGATTTAAACTTTTCGTGATATTGTTATTTTAATACACACTCGCAAAAATCAAAGATAACAAAATAAAAAAAGGCTGCCATTTTTAAACTGTTGAATTTAAATTTTTTATGTGTAGTGTTTTATTGTATGTTTGTGTGTAGAATCCACCTTTAAAGATTGAATTGCATGCCAATACACATTGTGTAATCAAAACTTTAATATTGTGACAGTTACATTGACACGTACAAAAGACATAAACGACATTTTTCTCTAGTCGCTGGGCCTGGGGTTCTTCTTTATTTTGTCATCATTTTTTCAAAATAAAAATCTCAAAATCAGGCCATTAATTAGGATACAATTTCAAAACCTTCAACATAGCTGAATCGACACTTTGAGAGGTTGCAGGACTAAGAGAAAAATAACAATAGGTGCAAGCATAGCAACAAATAGTATCGTACAGACTATTCTCAGAATGAATACAAGATTACATTACTTAGACTGATGTGTCAATAAATCTGTACAGGATGTTTAGTAATAGGTATATAACCTATTTGTATGGACGAGCAACTATTTATATGGGAGCAATACTGAAAAGGCGACAAAAACATCGACTGTTTCATACATTTATGTCGAACTTTCGGTTTTGTTCGTAATTTCAGAGGTGCTTCCATACAAATAGTTGGTCTCGACCTACTCCTTCCTCAAGACCTCAAGGATAGTCCTCTTATGTTTAAAAATGTAATTTATATTTTGTTACATTTTTTTGTCACAATATGATCGCCTTTTCCGGTTTTAATTTTTTGTGTTAAATGATGTTGGTGTTATACCTTTCATTTAGAGACAGACTATTCTATATGTTTAATGTACGTGTTTAGTTAGTAAACCTAATTTTGTATATATCGTTGGTGTTGATAAATAAAGTGTCAAGGTTGAAGGTTGTCCAGAACATTAATTCCCCTGTTATTTTTATCTTTTAACTTTGGAGTTCCCCATAGTGACCCATTGCCTTAGATATTTACATCCTCTAGGTACCCAGTGCCTCAGGAAAGCGGTCGAGGTTTGCCTCAGGAAAGCGGTCGAGGTTTACACTAATCAATGTAACCACCCTCAGTAGAAGCTTTTGCGTTTGACATTAGAAATTGTGGCTGTACGTCGATGCCGTGGACGAAGTTGAAGCTATTTTGCTTCTAAAATACCGATTTCATATAAGAAATGTCAAAGAAGTGATTCTCTATCACGCCGCTTGCAGCCATGCGGAGCTAGTGTCCAACAAGGTAAAAAATTATTTAGAAGATTAGCAATGGTACGCTCACCGCTGTTGCAGCCGCTGCTACCAAGGCTTTAAAGATGTTTGCGCTTAAAGAATCGCCTTACAGCACTGTGACAATGATGATACGAAAAACAAACTATTCGCGCAGAATAACAAATAGTAATCGAAAATAAAAGTGTAAATAGTAGGTACTCTATTCGTGTTCATTCCGATTGTTAAGAAGGTAAACGCATTTCGGTTTCGGATGGTGAAAATCGCAATAACCCAGCTTTAAATAAACGGATTTTTAATGTTTTTTTTTAAACGGTTAATGACTTAGTTTACTTGCAAAGTTTCATTGAAATTGGCTGATTAGTTTGTAAAATTTTGAACTTGGAAGTTTGTATGGGAACCCGAAATGCGTAAACCTCCTAATATAAGGACATTCCCATCAATTTAATATTCTGTACAGTTTGGGTGTTTTTTATGTTTATGTATATTTATCCGTTATCTTACCATATTAACGAGTTTCATAAGAATACTTATCTTAGACTAGATAATTGGTGCGAGCGTAAACAATTTTTTTTTAATTTTAAAGATTATAATCAAATTCTTTTTTGTACGTCTATAGGTATGCGTTTGTTTATGATTTTTAGAGAGAGAGGCGATGATAAGGCTTTACCTCGACATTAGAGCGTTTATAAGCTGATTACGGTACAGAGAAATTCAAATTAATCAATATCAAATCCATATAACTGCTACCTAATACTTTTTTCACTCGTTTCACAAAGAACAATTTTCGTTCAGGAATTCCTTGACGCGCCTACACTGCACTGCGCCTATCTGTAGATTAGATTAGAACAAGCAAACTATAATCTACACAAACACACGCGATTAAAACAATACTTTACACGCATAGTCTTTAAGTTCTGATTTGAATATAATGTATGCTCCTATCATAACAGGGAGATAGACGACGACTATACAGTGTATGTATTTATTGATTGTTGTTGTGTCAAACACAGTTCTACAAAGTGATAAGTCTTGCATGAATAAGT
Organism: Scoparia ambigualis; assembly: GCA_963921215.1. Taxonomy (NCBI): domain Eukaryota; kingdom Metazoa; phylum Arthropoda; class Insecta; order Lepidoptera; family Crambidae; genus Scoparia; species Scoparia ambigualis. The sequence goes on along the minus strand of OY992518.1, from coordinate 2,432,392 downwards.
ACATTCCAATGAAAGTAACAGTAACATTATACCAATGAGCGAGACTTATCAGACTTGCTGAATCACCTGTAATACTCGTATTTGAATACATCTATAGGTAACTGCAGTAAAAGTTCTAAGGTTGTTTTTTTTGTGTACACAATAATCCTTCTTTGATTATAATTAAAAACAGCTATAAGGAATATAGGTACAATGGTTAGCTTAACTCTAAAAGATCGAGAATATCTTTAAGCTAATCCTACTGGTATACAGGGCGTCGCCCCACGGACATGCCACATAGAGGGAAAGTATACCTTGAACATTGTAGATGGAACATTTTACTGAAAGAAGACATTATTTGAATTTAAAAAACAATTTAAACTACATTCATAGATATTTAAATAATTACATGGTTGAACCGGGAATTGAACCTGTTACATGAGAAAAATAATCACCCTGTAGCTTTATCACACCGATCGAAAGGCTTCATAAGGATTATTTTTTGGTAAATAACATAGTGTCACAAATAAAAGGAAGACCATGAATTTTAACATTTTTTATACAAAATTAATCAATTTATGTATGTATTTATTTCAATGTCAGTTGTAAATGTCCTTACGGCAATGTCAGCTTTTCATTTTTCTGAACAAAATTTCACATCAAATGTTATTCATGGTCTTCCTTTTATTTGCGACACTATGTTATTTAGCAAAAAATAATCCTTATGATGAAGCCTTTCGATCGGTATGATAAAGCTACAGAATGATTATTTTTCTCATGTAACGGGTTCGATTCCCGGTCCAACCATGTAATTATTTAAATATCTATGAATGCAGTTTAAATTGTTTTTTAAATTCAAATAATGTCTTCTTTCATTAAAATGTTCCATCTACAATATTCAAGGTACTTTCCCTCCATGTGGCATGTCCGTGGGACGCCCTGTATAGCTCTGTAGTGCAGACATACAATCTGCGGGACTAATTCCTTGACATCTTTTAACCACAATCAAGATCAGACCAACATAATGGAGGAGGAAGGAGTTGGCTTTAGATTTTTTTACACTACACAATTGAGGAAAATTAACAAGTCATTGCAAAGGCTTATTAAACCTAGTCAATCTGTTGATAAGGCATTCTATTCTCATATACAAACCAAGAAAACTGTTGCCAGAACTTTGCTACGGAGAAGCATATGCTGTTGTTATCACTACATGATTATAAAACAAAGTCCTCCGCCACGTCTGTCTGTCTGTCTGCTTGCGATAAACTCAAAAAGTACTAAACGGATTTTCATGCAGTTTTCACTAATGGATAGTGTGTTTCGATAAGTAGGTTTTGGTATATAAATTGCCACGGTTTTGTGTAAATTGGTTGTAAACGATAGTTGTTGGAAGTGTCGGAAAAAGTCAAGTCTTCTGAAAGCTTTCTTCGAAAACGCTGCCTAATTAATCCCTTAGAGATAAAATAAAACAATGTCATGGTGGAATATTCCTCTTCTATAGATCTACAAAAAGTCTTCGACGACAGGCGACGGCACGTATATAAGAATAGCTTACTTTACTATACCCATTCTGTCTAGCAAAAAAAATTGGTACCTAAGATGATCATGATAAATATTATTTTTCCAGTTGGCGGGGCTGACGCTGCTCGGGCTGGGCATCGCCGTGCAGACGCAAATCGCTGACCTGGCCAGCATCAGCCAGGGCCAGATCCAGGTGGCGCCCATCTCGGCGATGGTGCTGGGCGGAGTGGTGTTCCTCATCGCCTTCTTCGGCTGCTGCGGCGCCATCAGGGAGAGCAACTGCATGCTCGTCACGGTCAGTGCAGCACTGTCATTATTATACACTATTAAAGCTCGCATAGTAAGATTATTTTTATTTATTTAAACTTTTGCAACATTATAATATTACATGGCGGACTTAATGCCTGAGGCATTTTCTACCAGTCAACCTTAGGGTGGTGCAGAGATAACATGGTAGGTGCATTTTCGGTAACAAAAAGTGGAAGAGAGCGTGTAAGTAATTTTAACTTTTAAATAACATACTAAAAATAAACATACATATACAAATTCACAAATAAATAAATAATTATACAAATATATAAATATACCTACATACACTACATAATATATAATAGCTAGGACGTTACTGAGATGATTCTGCCAAGGTTTTATTAAACAGGAGCATGTGGACTTTATTTTTGAATGCGTTACGACTCGTAGCCGTAGTATTAATGTAACTAATATCATGTATTATGTGGTAATAGGATAGCTTTCCTTATTGAGGTCACTCACACACGTGACACACGTCAGACGATAATCGATGTCCGTTTAGTTGACGAGGCAAATGGAACATTTAATTCCGACGCTCAAGAGAATAATACGAACGCACAAAAAGTAGGTCCTGCTAAAATGGTGTCCGCTTCTCCGAGATTCCCGTTCGATCCAACTATCGAGTAAAAGTGAAACGTGCGATGCTTGTATTCATTATTATTATTTATTTATTAATTATTACGTACATATAATAACAAAAATAAAAACACTATGTCTCGCAAAATCACCTGTTTTAATGCACACGATTAACGACAGTCCACTCCGCGCACTCAATAGGAAGGAAGGAAGTCGGAAGGACTCCGTCAATCGATCTTTAAACGGTCCGGTAGTTGGGCCTACAAAATGATCTATAGTTCCATCCTCCGTTTTGACAACCCCCGTGGTCGATTGGTTAGCATGCCGGTTCTGGCGTCGCCATCTTGTCCCAGGTTTGATTCCCAGTCGGATCAATTTAGAAATAACTGTTTTTCCAAATTGATTTCGGGTCTGAATGTTTTCTACGCTCAAGAGCAGTTTACCAGATTCTCAATTCACCAGATTCGCGACTCACTAGGTTCGCAACTTACCAGATTCGCAACTAACTAGAAGTACAATTATAAACAAAATACATTAAAAAACTATATTTTTAAGTAACAACAGAAATTAATTAATGACAAAAATTTAAGGATAATAATAGTAAATGAAAAGGAAAAATAAAAAAATATTTATTTACACTTCAGTTTCTTTATGAATTTATTTTATCTATTGTATCGGTTTAATAAGAAGTATGTTATCCGCTATCTAACCAATAAAAACCATTTTCAAAGGAAGCTTAACTTGGGCACAATTGGTGTGAGAGTGGAAAGTTATACAGTATATAATTTTAAAATTCATGGTCTTCCTTTTATTTGTGACACTGTTATTTAGCAAAAAGTAATCCTTATGATGAAGCCTTTCGATCGGTATGATAAAGCTACAGGATGATTATTTTTCTCATGTAACGAGTGCGATTCCCGGTTGAACCATGTATTTATTTAAATATCTATGAATGCAGTTTAAATTATTTTTTAAATTCAAATAATGTCTTCTTTCAGTAAAATGTTCCATCTACAATATTCAAGGTACTTTTCGTCCATGTGGCATATCCGTGGGACGCCCTGTATAGGTACTTAATTATATATGTAGTTACCTATATGAACTTCTATCTGTGGTCCAATCTGGTTGGTGTGCAAGCTCTGGTGCTAGTACACGGAGGACGAATGGGCGTTCTACCTCGTTGCTTTCTAGTGGCAGCTTTAGTCTAAAGCTTCTCTGACACGCGGTGGACTGGGCCATTCCCATTATGTAATGTTAAATATGTCAATATAATTGTGATTATTCCTGTTTTTCAGTTCTCCATCTTAATGCTGATACTAATGGTGACCAAGATAGCGTTGGCTACCACCATCTTCGTGGGCCTCGACAAGGTGCTGGATCAGATCCCAGCCTGGCTGACGGAATCCTTCAACTTGCACCGCGAGACCTTCCACGCTATTGAGACTACGGTAGGTTTTCATAGCATATCCTATATAGGCTCCATTGTACACAAGCAAAAGAAATTCCTCTTCATTATTGTCAGTATCGTTCGACATCCTACAGTCACCTTCAGTCTACACGCACCACTGAGCGCAGTTGTAACGAGGGTCCGCATTGAAATGAGCCAATTCTTTTGAAACTTTCTATGCTTTAGGAAATTATACAGATCTAGTGTTTTATCAGACAATATTTTCAGTAAAAGTTAATAATTTCCATAGTGGACTTTAGATTGAATGAATTTTAATATTTTTTGAGTAACTGAGACGGAAAAGACACGAAAGGGGACTTGGGGACTCTCTGAAGAGATAAGAGTAGATACACCGCGAAGCAAAAATATGCTTCGAAGTGTTGTCTATACCTAAATGTTGATTCTGTTTATGTGCCTATTCTCTGTTTAGTTCAAGTGTTGCGGGCCGACGGGCCCCGGTTCATACATCCTAAACTTGTCGCCCACGATGCTGCCGGACTCGTGCTGTGGCAGTCCGCCGTGCATCGCCATCGCCAACTCCTACCCCGGCTGCGACGTCGTCGTCAAAGACTTCCTGGAGACCTTCGCGCTCGTCATCGGCATCGTGGCCATCGCCATCTGCGCTATTGAGGTGAGTTCAACCTAACCAGCCGAAACTCCACTGTTGGACAAAGACTTATCCAAGGATCTCCACTAGGTTCGATATTGTGCTGCTCACATCCAGCCGCTACCCATGACAGATCGCCGGTTTACCTTGTTGAAGGCCTACCTGTGCATGGTAGCGATCGTCGTCGACAAAGTGAGCATCGCTATATGCGCCGTTGAGGTGAGCTTCACCATAGCAACCAGTGTATCTGTACGGACTCTTACTACCTTGATGACGTAGCCAGCTTCGACGCCATCGTCAAGGATTTCCTGGAGACCTTCACGCTCGTCGTCGGCATTGTGGCCATGGCCAGGTGAGTTCTACCGCTCCAGTTTGTCTGGTGAATCATAATGGTCAACTTCCACCCCTGTGACTCCGTCGATAAACGCTTCCTGGAAAAGTTCAAAATGCAAAATTCGTTTGAGAATTTGCATAGTAAGATCAAAGTTATTGCCGTGGTAATACCGCTCAAAGAGTTGATGGTTAGGACTATGATATTTTGATAACAGGTCATTTACGTACTGTGATTAAAAATTGAAGTCCAAAATTATTAATAGTAACTTTTTGGTGAGTTTTAAGAAATTGTTGGCTTCTCCGCCTTTTTAGAACAATTCGAAAAAAAACCCAATTTTGCTAGCGGACAGATAAGGACCCATAAGATTTTTTGTAATAAAGTAGGTAACGGTAAAAGTGCAGCCTGTATACTGTCCGACTGCAGGCAAAGGCTTCCATTGCAATGAAGTCATCGCTACATCCGAAAACACACTTTGCCCGGCTTGGAAATTAAACCCGGGACCTCTGAATATCGGGCCCACCACCACCATCTCCAGCACCCACCAATCGTTTCGTAATATTATACTGAAAAAAGCCTTCCAATTTCATGGAGTATAGTAGTTAAGTAAGTAATGTGTGTGTTTGTGTTAGAAATGTTAATATGACGATATGCTTCGTCTGATTAGCACGCCGCCGCCCGGCGCCGGTTCTAGCGTCGCGCCATCTCCGAGGCTTTAATTTCCGGTCGGGTCAACTTAGAAAAAAAACTGTTTTTATAAATGGATTTCAAGTCAAACAAGTTACAAAAGAAGCTTAACTTAGGCTAGATAATTGGTGTGAGCGTATAAAGTTATTTATTTATATTTAAGTAATTATATTAAGTAAGTATTGGTTTGACGATGCGTTGTGTGTTGCAGCTGGTGGCGGCGGTGTTCGGGCTGTGCCTGGCCAGCCACGTGAAGAACAAGTACCGCCGGACGCGCTACTGAATGCGCGTCGCCTACTACGTGCTGCGCCGCTGATGACGTGCTGCCCTGCGGCACTACTGTGGCACAACTGAGGCATTGTGAACAAGACCGTCGATTGCTGAGTGCGAGTGTTTAAAGACTATTTTGTCACATTTGTTATTATAATAAAACTATTGATTAGTACAAAACAGAATTACAACTGCAGGAACTTGCAGCACCTAAAATAAGTGTAAATCAAAAAAGCGTTGATACAAAGATAAATTATGTTTATAGATAAGTTAATTAATACTTAAACTAATATGTATTTCTGCCGCCAAGCAGCACTGCTTTACATTGCTGCGTTCCAGTTTTGAATCTAGTAAATTATAGGGCATAGAGGCATAAGAACTAAAGCTTCAAGGTCTTAGATTAAATCATACTGATTTAATCAAGTTCAAGGTGCGTTTCGCGCGCGTTTTGCCCTAACCGTAGCTTGTCAGAACAAGCCTAGTGCCGATGCCGTAACAAAACTCTACAATTTGCGGACGATCGCAGCGGCGTCACGTAGTAGGGACTAATTAAGTGACTAACTTTATTAAAGTTAAATCTAGTTTAGTAAAAAACTCGCACTCAGCACACAGATGGAAACCAACATTTGCGCAAAAGACTTACGATTGAAATTTATTAATTTACTACTATTTTACCTAATAAGTACATATTTCATTTAACATTGTTAGTATCCCTGTTTTTAGTACAATAAACCTTTTGAAGTATTTTTATGGATCTAGACGCGTTCATTTTATCAGAAGTTTTCCTCTAGACTAGAAGACAAAAAGCAAAGAAGTATTTAAGACTACTACAGTTTTACGCATTGCGTTAAGGCCTAGAATCTAAGCTTAGTTTTTATTTTATCTAAGTTTGTCTAGATTAGTTCTTTATGTTGTTAAAAAATTATAAGCATTGTTATACTACAATTAGATTTAAAGTGTCAAATAGCATGTAAAATATAAAAAATATTTGGTGTTAACAACATAATATTAAAGTGGTGTGCTCTGCTAAACAATATATACAATTAAAATTTTGTACATTATTTACATGATCAAAATACTTATAAAATTTTTGGTGCTTTTATTTTCTCCTAATACAACTTAAAATACCCAGCATGTGCATGTATGTATACATGGTTAGATTGCTTTAGAGTCAGATCCCATAGTCCCCAGAATCAGGACTACAAGAAGCAACGGATTTTTTAAACAAATCGTTTTTACTAAATATTGCTAGTAAGGATGTAAGAGTATTTACTAGTGGACCAGGGGAATGGACACATGTAACCGATAGGTTTAGGGAGCGAATAGAGATCAGCAAAAATTAACAAACTGCATTGCTTTTTCACAGCTTGCCTCATCTTCTAGCTCTTCGCTTCATTGGAAAGTATAGGCAAAGTGAGTTATTAAACTCGAACAGATGTGCGAGATAGCATCTTTTGATTTTACCTATTATTTGTGTCGTCAACTCGCACAACAGTTAAAATCTCAGGTAGTAGTCATGTACTACAGTCAATTACAAAAAGGTTTGGAAAAAGTTATAATCCTTAAATGTTTAATACCAGACAGTTATCAGTTTTATTTTGTACTCATAGTACAAAATAAAACAAAAGGACAATGCTCAAAAAAACCCAGGCCCGGCGCAAAAGAAAAGTAACTCAAAATAGTAATTAAAAACTGCATAGGAGGCATCATCGAAATCAATGGCTATATGTGTGAAATTGCTATTCGAAGTTTTATAGGGGCAACATATTATGCAGCTGGGAGCTATGGTTTAAAGTGGCATCTGAAACACCGAGCAAGTAAATGTCTTTTACATAAGAATAATTAATTCCGAGGTACCTACGGCTCGTGACTTTGGGACGCGGGGCAAGACTTGTCCCAACCGGGCTAACTTCGCTTTGGCAACGTAAAATAAAACAAATAATTAAAAAATAGCTCGTTTGTTCATAGAGGTAATTCGAGCATCCCGCATCATTTTTGGATCATGTCGTATTAGACCTAGAAAATCGGTAACTTTAGTGCGTAATTATTTAAATTAAAAAGTACAATTGTGTTTTTTCTTTTATCTGACATTTGAACTGACTTGTAAAAGTAGGTAGTAGAGTAGTAGAGAAGTTGCCATAAACATGTAATTATATGTATACGCTATTAAACCGCAACTGTATCTGGTTACTGTTCCTTTTACAGATACATTATGTTACCCCTGTAAAACTTCGAATAGCAATTTAACAAACAGCTTTCGATTTCGATGATGCCCCCTATGCAGTATTTTATTACATATTTCTCCCTATATTTTGAGTTACTTTTCTTTTGTGCCCCGGGCCTGGGTTTATTTTCCATACTTCATGAGCATTCTCCTTTCTTGTTTCCAATGTTTTATTCGACTATAATCTGTACGTAGGTATGTGCGAGTTGACTTTTAAAATAATAGGTAAAATCAAAAGGTGCCATCTCGCATATCTGTACGAGTTTAAAGTGTGCGAGTTGACGAATAACTCGGTAAAGTAAAGTACAGCCTGTGTACAGTCCCACTGCTGGGTAAAGGCCTCCGTCATTGGAATCAAGCTATCGCTACAATGGATGGGCATTGGCTTAACCACCACGCTAGCCCAATGCGGGCTGGTGATCACCCGGGCTAAGAACAAAAGATCCGGAAATACTGGCCGACCTGGAAATTGAACACGAGACCTTCGGATATTCCAGCGCTTGGCCATTACACTACACTGGTGCTCAATATATTCACTAAAGACGTATCGCAGTAACGCCTGAAATATAACACCCGCACCACACTTTTTAGCTGTCATAGGACGAAGTGACTATAATTATAATTAATTAATAAATAATTGTCTCTTCTAGCCAACTGTACAAGAAATTAGACCGATGTGCCACGAGCCTGCAGACTGCTTCAGGGTTCTGCTTCGGTAACGTTGACTCATTTGCTGTTACTGCTAAACGACTGAGCACATCATTGTACGAAATTGCATCTAAGTCAGAAACTTATTGCCTAAAAATATTTTTAGGCACTAAGTAAGTAGGTAAATGACCTTGATGTTCTTTAGAAATATTTCAATACACCAACGTTTGAGTATACTAGGACCAATATCAATGAAGACTGTTTGTATTTTAACAAATTATTGTTAATTATTTGTGCAATTTAATGTCATTTACTATTTTTTTAAAGAAAGACACATTGTTAGAGTTTTCCGGTGAATCTCTCTGAAAAAAAAAATTCTTCATCGAATTTAGCCCTAGTTTAGAAGAAAATGTGAATTATATATGGGTGCGAATTGCAACACATAAAGATGATCAATTATCTGTAATATACTCGTACTATCTACTGTACAAGACATATTTGAACTAAAATCAAAAGCAATGCATATTACTACACCTAATATCATTCTATCGTTCTCTTTGCTAGAACTTCTTATCAAGGAGTAAATGTTTGAAAATAATTAATTTAGACACTATCACAGACAATAGGCATATAGTGACTTCATGTGTTGCCTTGTGTGGTCATGCGACTACTAAATAAAGTTGATAAAAAGAGAGAAAACGTTGAGTAGGTTGGTAGGTAGTCGTTTAACGTAAAATACAGGGCATCCCTAGTTTTTATTTTTTTATGACCATGAGTGAAACCATTGACATAACTATAACTACGCCTGATTAAGAAAAACAAGCAAAGTGATGACAAAACGTTATAAATTCTAGTTGCTGATAATCCGTTTGAAGGACACTACACTAGGAAACATCACAACAACCATTTCTTGATTATTGTGTCGATATAGGTATACATGAAAACTCTACAGTTTAATAAAGATTTGTATTTAACAATGAGATAATATCGAAGTTCCATATTGAAACAAGGTAAAGAGATGATGAAAACGACATATGATAAGTGTATCTATACTATTACCGTGGTAAAGTTAAAACTAAAAGTTCAATAACACTGTATCGTATTCACGCAGGTGATCAATCCAAATACCCATTTGGATTGATCACCTGCATGAATACGAGGTCAGTAGGGAGGGAGAAGTTAAAAACTATAAGAGATAGAGAAATCTGTTCTTAGGAACCATGGCGTCCATTTCAGACTTAATGAAAGTAGCAATCAATTTTTTTTTCATATACCACCTGGAATAGAACCAGTCCTTGTATCGGCTAAAAAATATGGATATGGACATGGACTTCATTTGGCATTTGAAGCCCATAATATGCCCATATAAGGGCAAAATATGGGCTTCAAATGTCAAATGAAGCCCATGTCCATATTCATATTTTTTAGCCGATAGACCTGCTGGTAAAAGTTCTGTAAGTGTGTCTGTGTGTCTTTAAAAGTGTTACTTACCAAGGACTATACATAATTTGTCTATGGTGTTACTTAACTATATCGTTTTGCAACGTTTCACTATCTTTAATTATTAGTTTGTAAGTATTATTATTATAGTATTATAATAGGTATATTTTTTGGTTCCATTTTGTTAATTTCTTCAAAATCAACTTAATTTTTTTTATTTTTATTTTTATTGTTAGGTCTACAAAACTGAATACAATCCGCTAATAGTCTAAGCTTATGGTAAACTACTAAAATATCACATTGATTGTACTCTACTTGATGCAGACACAGCGTGCACAAAAATAACATATTAGGTAAACATTATATAATTACAAAAATAAAAATAAAAAAACAGAAGGATAAAAAAAAACTGTTAAAAATAAAAATAAATGACAAACATAAAAAACAAATGACAAACGCAATCACGCAACGAATTTTACTTCCAATCGAGGCAAGATGCAAGGTTTTTTTTGGTAGAGGCTATAGAACCTGTAAATATATCGACCTCATTCCGGATCGCATAGCAACTAGATTTCATACGACAAATAGGAGAATTTCGACCAATGTTCGTCCGGCATCGTGCTAAGTAAAATGTCTTCCTATTATGTAGCCGACTGCCTGCTCGCGGTACAGTTAATGATATTCGTTTAAGCATGAAAGGAGAATCTATAAACCCATGAAGTATCTTGAAGAGAAACATGACATCCCCTATTTTTCTACGAGTAAACAGCGCTTGGATCTTGAAGTGCCGTAGACGTTGCTCATAGCTTTTAAGAGTGTGACATTTATTGTCCGTAAATGCCAGATGATACATAAAACGCTTTTGTATTCGTTCTATGCGATCCGAGTGCACCTGGTATCCAGGGTTCCAAACAGTACTACAATATTCCAATGTTCCACGCACAATCGCATTGTAAATCACAATGGTTAGACTAGGATCCCGGAAAATTTTAATTTGACGGTTGATGAATCCCGAAAGTTGTGATGACTTTTTAATTATGATGTCAATGTGATGCCTAAAAGTTAACTTGCTATCGATAATTACACCTAGGTCACGGATCGGTTTGTTAGGAGAATTTCGCAAACGCATTATTCAGTTGCAGCGAATTTCAGAATCGCATTTTTTAGCGAAAGCTTTATTTAAGTTCCTATAATTTATTATCAGATGAATTTCGCGATCTCCTTTTTTAGTTGCAGTAAATTTCAGAGTAGCATTTTTTTAGCGAAAGCTTTATTTATGTTCCCATAATTTATTAATAGATGAATTTTGCGATCTCCTTTTTTACTTGCAGTAAATTTCAGAGTAGGTAGCATTTTTATGATAAAATAATAATAAGATCAATTCTGATTTGAAGTTTCAGACGTAGTAATTTAATTAGAGCAATGTTTTTATACTGCAAAATGTGCAAAACCATCACGCGCTTGTGTAAAAAATTAAAATTAACTTTTTAAAGAAGGAGTGGGCACCTCTCAATAATTTTCATGTTTTTGTTTCATGCGTAAAATTAAGAAAGTTTTCGAAAAAATATGTTTTTTGAGTTATTACATTTATGTATTGTTTGTAATTATTTAAAGAACTTGTTTTAAATTTCATCAAGGCCATGACCTTGTACAATGATCTGGTTAACTTACATAAGTTCTTAATGTATTTGAATTATTCAGCGCCTATGCGCTGAATAAGTTACAAGTACAAGTGACTTAAAAATACGTAATTTTTTACAATTTTGCGCAGGATCCCCTTAAATAATGCGATCCTGAAATCCGCTGCAACTAAATAAGGCGTTCGCAAAATATATCCAACATGAAATATTGATTCGCTAAACAATGCGATTCTAAAATTCGCTGCAACTGAATAATGCGTTTGCGAAATTCTCCTAACAAATCCACGGATCAACTCTGTTTCCTTTATTTTATACGTACCAATTGTGTACACGGCATCATGTATGTGGTATTAATTTCCTTGTAAACTTAATGTGATAACATTTATTAAGATTGAGTGACATACAATTATCCATGCACCAGCTTTTAATGCTGTCTATGTCTGATTGAAGAGATTGTATGTCCGATGGACTTTTAACAGAGCGGTATATTTTTAAATCATCAGCATAAAGTTTGAATTTACTGCTAATGGAGTCACAAAGGTCGTTGATAAATACCAAAAATAACAAAGGACTCAAATGTGAGCCCTGTGGGACTCCAGTGGGCACACTAAACTCTAAAGAAAGGAATCCACGTATTGACACTAATTGAGAACGATTTCTTAAGTAGGATTCGCACCACCTAAGCAGTGACCCATGGACACCCATATTATGAAGCTTTAACAATAACAAATCATGATTAACGAGATCGAACGCTTTTCGAAAATCGGTATAAATAGCATGCACTTCTCCACCACCATCCAATGTCAAAGATATATCAGATATATACTCCACCAAATTGGAGGAAGTAGATTTTTTTAAAGAAATCCATGTTGATTAGGGTTTATTTGAGATCTTAAATGGGAGAGAAGTTTTTTATGGATTGCTAATTCGAACACTTTTCCACATACTGATAAGATGGAGATAGGTCTGTACTGCGTCACATCATCAAGGTCACCATCCTTATGTATTGGGGTCACGTATGCAATTTTCCACTTAGTTGGGAAAAAGCCAGTTTCCAATGACTTCATATATATTTTAGTTAATTGTTTAAAGAGGTTATCAGCGCACTTTTTTATTAAAATTGGGGGTAAAAGGTTAGGTCCAGGACCCTTACTACTGTCTAGATTTTGTAGGAGCTTAAGAATCTCCTGCTCTGCTAAAATAATAGTATGGAAGGGAGGCATGTTTGCATTTGAGTGATCGACGAGAGTCGGTGAACAATGAGAAATATCTTTCACGCTGCTATAAACCGATTGGAAATGCTGTGCAAAAAGGTCAGAGATACTCTGACCACCTTTAGCTACAGTAGCTCCCAAGTGCATTTCATTTAGAATTGATGCACTGCTCGTTTTTTTATCTTTGATAAATTTACAAAAATACTCAGGACTATGACGAAGATGATGGGAGGCATTTTCTTTAAACTTTCTATAACAATGTTTAATTAAACTATCACAACGTTTTCTTAATAATTCGAATGTGGGCTTATCTAATGAATTTCCATATTTTCTAAATTTAGAATGAAATTTATTCTTCTCTTTCAGAGCTTTAAGTAGGGAAGCGCTAAACCAAATGGGGTACCTCTCATTTTTATTTTTACGTGGCGGCGTATGTTTGAAAATCATTGGCATAATTGTATTATAAAATGTATCCAACATTTCGTCAACACATTGGTTATCTTTCCACAATATAGCCCAGTTAAGCTTACTTAGATCGTCATTTAAAGCATTATAGTCAGTTTTATTAAAGTCATACGATAGTGATTTTTTAGGTTTTAGTGTTGCTTTGTATGAGGTTTTTAGAATAATTTCAATTGAAGGATGGTGTGGGTCCTGCAGTAATACTAAAGGTTCAACTCTTAATACTGTAACGTCCGAAGGTTTACTACAAAGTATCAAGTCAAGTATACGCTGTTTTTCGTTAGTAACTGGGTTACACTGGTAAAAATCATTAAAAGTAACAGTGTCCAGAAAGTTATTAACAATGTCTCTAGATGTTGTTGTATATGATAAACCATGACCATTTGGGTTCTGTATCCACTGCACATCTGACAGTTTAAAGTCACCCATTAACACATTTATTGACGATCGCGAAACTTTATTTTGATTGATATCATTTATATTTTTGAGGAAAGTATTAATGTAATCGTTATTCAAAGGGGACGGAATGTATGCTACCCAAATATGTATACTTTGACCGCTTTTAGTTTTTAGAGTTATCCATAGGTCCTCACAAGATGATTCCCAACGCGATCTTCTTAATACTTCATGGGTTTTCAGCACGGCAACCATCACTCCGCCTCCATCTCTTTTTACATGCGCAGAAGAAGTCGAACATCTATCACGCCTAAATATATTATAGCGATGGTCAATGATTTGATTGTCATACACGCTATTATTAAGCCAAGTTTCCGTAACTATTATAACGTCATACTGGTGTTTTAAAATATTAACATAAAAATCTTCCGTTTTCGTTCTAAGGCCTCTAGCATTTTGATAATAACACTTTAAATCGTATTTTATAACTTAAATTGATTAAATAACATGCAAGATACACTTAATATATTAGGTACAAAAATATGACAGTTAAAGACGTTTCAAAGATTCAATATCCTTGACCAGCAACGGCGGAGAATTAGTGACGTCCTTGCGCATAAAGATGCGCCCATTACGCACCCAAACAAATTGATGTTTTCTTTCTTTAGCATATTGTCTTACAGCAGCGTGCAGTTTTTTATTTTCTGGCGATAAATGTTCGAGTACAAATACTTGCTGCTTATTCCCGGAGACTCCCAAATGTTCAGAGTTAAGCTTATCCCCTGCATGAACTTTATTAAAATTCCTAATAGCTGCCAGCAAGCTATCACGAGAACGTGGAGTGGCCAACTTTACTACTATGCTGGAGGCCGCCTGGATTCAGAATTCAGTTTGGCAACACGGTGAAAATTTACTATCTCTGTGAACGGTACGTCACTTGATACGGACTTTATAAGTTGTTTAACAATAGTCGACAGATTTTCAGTTTTGTGCTCCGGTACACACTGTATCTCTACGTTGCAGTCTCTTGCATATTGCTCAATTTGGTTAACTTTGGTTTGCAATACGTTTACCTTATCAAGCAACAATGTATTATCAAATTGAACTTTAGTTATTGAACTTTCCACTCTCTCGTTAAGCTTTATCTGATCATGGTGATAAGCCGAGAGAAAATCCACTGATTTAATGACGCCGTCGAGATCCTCGCGCGCTACAGAAAATTTTGTGTTCATTTCACGCAATTCCTGCTGAATCTTTTTCATTTTAGCATGGAATTCATTTATGCTGTCCTGCTGCCTTTCAAACTTACTATTCATATCGCTTAATGTTTCTTGATATTCGAAACTGCGTACCGGACCCGATTTAGTTAGGCAATCCATCCTTCCTAAGGTATCGGATGAGTGTATATTTCTATTATTGAATCTTGTACTAAAATATAATAATAATATTTTTTTTTGTATTCTGTGGAAAATTAATAAAACCAAGATTATGATAAGGCCAAAAAGAACGTTATATCAGTCACGACAAATGACTAATAGCACTGATAAACTTCATAATTGAATTGAATAACTACGCTGAATCATCATCACCATATACTTAGATAATGTTTATTTAATTAATGATTTCAGTGAAATTGTTTATCATAATCAGTAACAATTTTTACTATCTTACCTTACATCACATCTGCAGTACATACGATGTCTAAATATAAGAATAATTAATGAATAAACAAGTTAGGATTTTTATGTAAGTACAATTCAGCCCTAATATAAAAACTACTGAAGACGTAATAAGAGTTAAGACGTGGCTTACTTGTAGATAAGTCCACAAAGTCTAGTTTCCTTTTTATTGTTTATGTTTATGTTGATTATTTTTGATATCTTTTGTTAAAGTGCTTTGCTAGACACATTGCTAGAAACATATTGCATTGTATAATTTGTATACCTACATTGTGAAAAAATAAAATGAAGTTTTCCACACGGGTGTTGCATGGAAGATTTTAACAGAATAGTGAATTCAAAAAGTACTGACTTTTAAAATATTATCACTTTTTTCAGAATAATTAAACTTTTTTCTTTGCTTACGAATTGATGTTTTTCATAAATGTTGTGCTCTATCTTTAATTAAGATACTTTATACAATCAATGACTGAGGTTTGCTTATGTTACATAAATATATCTCTCACACTATTCAATACCTATTATCTTAAATGGTCAGCATTTTGACTCTCTAAAGCTCTATCGTAAACTCGCCTCTCACCTTCACCTTCACATTCCGATCAATAGTGACCTTTGCGAAGTTAGCGTAGAGTCGAGTTTAGAGAATACTGATTTGATATCTCGAGCCCGAGCATTGAGTTATCAATTCCGCGTTTTCTAAATACTATAAAACCACAGAGCCATATTCCCCCGTCTGTCACGAACACTCCTAGAGATTGCTAAAAATTGAAATTCTATTGTATCCGGTATGTACGACGACGGAGCTCTTATTTATAGATGATTGGCACATTGACAAGCCTCAAAAAGCTAGCTAGGTAGGTAAGTATATGAACTTATCATGTTCTGTTTATTCGTTGTTATTGATTTATCGGCTTATCACTGTTATCTGGCCGCAGAGATAAGGCCATCTATCCCACAGCCGCTATAAGTGTTATTTTTTATTTCCACACACACACTTCATACATTTTGCACACGCAAAGGTACACGCGAACTGTTCAATAATAAAATTCCTGCAAAAATTGAATAAAATAGGTTGTTTAAACATTTAGTTAAAATTATTCAACTGATTTAAAAATGTGTTGCTGTGCCGAGTTTATTGTCAAATATGTTTTGTTCTTCGCCAACTTCGTGTTTTCGGTAAGTAGCGTGTTTGTTTACAAATTTGTATTAGTTAGTAATCAATTTTAATAATAGTAACATTTACATAGAATTAATTTAAGTTGATAAGTCGTTTTGAAACTTTTCTGTCTGGTTGTGTTAATATTATAGCATAGGAGGACTGCTTTTGCTGTCCTTATTGCCTGGTCTCTGACTAACCCTTCGGGGATAATATTAGTCGTCATTATATGTATGTATGTATGTTAAACATTGTCTACTGACTCTTGTAGGTACCTTTTGTTGTATAAGTATATAAATTTGCTAAGGTACCTTTTGTTGTATAAGTATATAAATTTGCTATCAAGTAGGTATAATTAGTGGTTAAAAGTTTATTATTTTTTGATAACGCACCGCGTCATGGTCGTAAACACCTATCTTAAAGAACAAAAAACAAGGCGTTTTGTGCATCTCTCTCTATACTAACTTACAATATCAATACCACGGCAAAACTAGACTTGGTACTATATCTAGTTTTCTAAAGTTTACATGAAATTAAGCGACGTTTATCTTCTTATTCTCAGGATCTGGTTCATAATCAGAATTTCCTTTTTCTGTATTTTTCTTTTTTCATAAATGTTATTACAATATTAGCATATACTTTTCTTTACTAATGTAAAAACTCGTCACACTTTAAAAATGAAAAACAGTATTGACTAATTAAACACTGAAATAAGTAGATATAATTAAACTTCTATGACACTATCTTAGATAGATAAAAAAATTTTTCTTCAAAATGTCTTATGGAGAGGTGCAAATATGTGCAGAAACTATTGTATGGGCTTGGTCCAAAATGTGTGTCAAGAACACAACCATCATGAATGATAATGATAAAAGTGCGGTGTGGCACTCCAATGTAGTTCTTGTATTAAATAACAAAAGGAATCATTTCAGAAGGACACCATAATATTACGATAAAGATTAGATGGTTTGTGTAAAGATATTATGCTGATTTTGAGAATTGATGTTGTAGGAATACGTTTATATAATGTATATAATAATAATAAGTTAGTAAACTACTGCAATTTCATAAAACTTTTGATAAAAAGAGCAAAAAATTGGTAATTGTATATTTTTGATATGTAAACTATTTATTTGCTGACACAGAGAAAACTTTGACAATAATTTACATAATACTATAACAGAAAGAAAAATAAACCTATAAACTAAAACAAAATAACTTAAAAACTAAAAAACTATGAATACCTTATAAATAAAAAATATCTCTAAGAGAACCGCTGCCGCGCGGCAAAGTCCCCAAATGGCTGACAGCGTTGCCCTTTTGAATGGCTAAGCTAACTCGTTGGCAAAAGTAGCTGCCAGCCCTCCGGTCGCCGGAGGCTTCGACAAGGCGTTTCGATACATCTTTAACGAAACGCCGTGCTTCTGGCCTCCATGGCCCCAGCGTTTCCACCCCAAACGGCACAAACACATAGCTCTCGCCAAGAGCTTCGTATTTGCGCCGCTTGAGACTTTCGGCTGCGGCTGCTGCCGCGCCCGCTTCGCAGGAGGTCGCACGGATGTGGGAGGGAGCCAGAGTGTCTAAACAAGTTGCGTCCCACACCAGCGACCTCCCTAGTTTCCATGGAATTAGAGACATTCCGTCGGGTCTCTTGCAATCGCTCCGAAACATACCGTTTGACTCTAAGATTGCCGGTCCGTCTGCGGAGGCAAGGGCCCGACGGATGATGTCATTTAACGAGGCGTGGCGCGACAGACGACCGGCACTTCGGGAGCAGGGCTGGCCGCAGCTGCAGCGGTGCGGTTGGTTGACGCGGGCGCCCAAGCGCAGGCCAACAACAGCTGTTAACATTTGGTTACTCAGGAGAGTACCGATGTTTGCCGATGGTAATGCCTGCAGCCAACATCCTGACTCCTTCTCAGCCACAGCAAGAAGACGAGCGCGATCAGCTTCGTTGTTGCTCGAAGCAAGCAGGTGGTCATGCTGTTTTTGGCATAGCAACTCGTCCCACTGTCGCTGAGAGTGAGGTGCCTTGAGTACTGTTCGGACATGTCAAAGACCAGGCGTTCCTGGCCTCAGCCAAGTACGACACCTCTACGGAACCCAACGAAGGGCTAACGATACTACTGGTAGAGGCTGTGCGTACTGTGGGTAGAAGACAGGAACGAAGGTAATGACACTTCCGAAATTTTGCTAATACCTAGGCCGCCGAAACGGATCGGAAGAGAAGCCTGATCCCAGGACCTGTCGGTTAGAGGGCAATTCAGAATTTTTATTAGAACATTTTGAATTAGTTTGTCCAAATTTATTTGTAGAGAATCGTATTTCCAAAGTTGATTATATATTTATTTGCTACAAACACGGTTTACAATATTGGTATTGCATGTGATTTACTTTCAATAGTAATAATAATAATAATAATAATAATGTTTATTTTCTTTAACAATAGTTTTCTTATAACTATAACATGGGTTGACTACTTCTTTTAAGTGCCTACATTAAGCACCTGTTACAGAAGGAGCCGCTCTTCCATAAAACTATAAATGAAAACAATAAAATATAATAAAATCAACTTTTAAGCAATTATAAATATTTAAATTTAAAACAAAAAAAAAATAATGACAAAAATCTAAGTTTTAAGCGCTTCATATTTATTACATACATACCATATTTTTTGTGTGCGTGCATGCGTGCGTGTGTGAGTATGTATGCGTGTGCGTGTGTGTGTGTTTGTGTGTGTGGTTGTACGTTTATTCCAGTAGTGCCTCAATGTCGTCATAAGTCTTTAATAGTGCAGGCGTGCTATGCCGATTTCTCAGATTGCAAAAACTTAAAACTTAAAATGAACTTTTGTAAGATGAGTAGACAAATCTCAAAAATGAAATAAATGTGAAACTATGGTGATTGCTGTTGTAACGTCTCCAAGACCGTTATAAATCGTTGGTAAATAAAAGGATCTTTAGGTGTAAGTTCCTTAGCTATAGCCAAGACTACTTATTTAAAATGCTTCTGTGAGTGAGCTCTTTTGAATAACATCTTTTTTATTACACTTTTTTATCATTTTGCATTCGCCGAGGCGGTGCAGACGATATGTTCATCAAAATCCGTTTCCTTTTCCCGTTAGGCCTAACTATTTCTGCGGTGCGACCTACATTCAAAAGGGCTTTGTTAGTATTCAGCTCGAGTTCAGACTAGGTCTATCTTGCCAAGTATCTGATGATGGCAAATAAAAAAAATACTTTGAATACATATAGTATTAAATTACACTATAGTTAGTGTAATTTAATACTATTTGCACTCAAAGTATTCTTTTATTAACCTACTAAGGTTCAAAAGCCTTTGACTGAAAAAACTAAGTAGGTAAGTTACGAGTCTGATTGAATAAACGGAAGTTTATTGACACGTAAGCCGACATACCTCAAATTACATTATAATCAGATATCTGTTAATTAAAAATATTATGTCAAGATACCTAAATAGGTGATCGAGGGTCAAGATAGTTTATCTTTATGTCAAAGGAAATGAATTGCACAAATAATTTTTACGTGTCGTCATCGATGTATTTTTCAGTGCTACTGCAACTGTATTATTAAAATGAGTGGCAGTTATCATATGGGAAAGGATATTTTTTTGAGGCAAATATAGAACTTTCTTTCCTCACCACAGCTAGGTTGACTGGATGAGATCTCTCTGGAGATAGCCCACCTTTGTATGTCTTCTGTAACGTGTATTTATATACGTTTTCCAAATGCAATATGTACTTAAAACATTTTTTAGCAAGTCTTGTCCCAATTAATTAAGTAATCGATAATAATGGTCGTATGCTCTATTCCTAATATTTTCTTTTTCCTACAACTCATTAACGAGTTTCTATGCATTTTTTGCAATAAAAAAACCAATTTATAATAACAGCTGTTAACTTTCAAAGAATAAATAAAAAAAAATACCTACTAATTGCAGTTATTTCCATAGAAATTGTAGATGGCAAATTTTTTTAATTTTGTTTTTTCCTTGCAGCTCGCCGGCATCGCGCTCATCGGCATCGGCATCGCCGTGCTGGTGCAGCTGTCCGACGTGCCGGACGTCATCTCCAACAACGTCAGCGGCATCCCCATCGCCACCATCGTCCTCGGCTCCATTATATTCGCCATCGCGTTCTTCGGCTGCTGCGGCGCTATACGAGAGTCCAGATGCTTGTTGACTATGGTGAGTCTTCATCAGCGTTTAAAGGTCCTGCTTTTTTAAATTAAAAAAAATGAGGCAAACGAGCAGGCTGTACACCTGATGGAGAGCAATCACCGCTCCCCATGGACATGTAAAACCAGAGGAATAGCAGTGATGCATTGCCGGCCTTTAAGGAAGGAATAGGCTCGTTTCTTGAAGATCCTTTAGTCGTAACAGTCCAGGAATATCGTCGCCGAGAGCTGGTTCGGCAGCACTGTACTGTATCCACTGATGGGCCCATAAGGGTTAGTATTCGTGTGTTGGAACTCAATCCTCATTGCTATCACCGTGCTCGGCACCATCATCTTCGTCATCGCATTCTTCAGCAGCTGCGGCCCTATAAGGGAGACCAGATGATATTGATCACAGTGAGTTATCAGCCTACAAAATTTCCACTGGGCATAGGCCTTCCCATGTGGATAGAGCACAGACGATTGGGCTCTACGCAGCACGCTGGCCCAATGCGGGTTGGTGGGTTAGTATTTGTGTATTCCTTTTTAATTTTAAACAACAGTCATATTGTGGAGTTTTCCCCTGCGTGCGTAGGCAGAGGGATCTGATGGTGGAATGAGATAACGAGGGGTTCTCAAAAGAGTACACAGCATTATACTATGGTAACTGCTTATCATCAGGCGTGCCTTGCCTGACGATTACCGTATTAATTGTTATCTACTTTGAGGCAAAAGTTACATACCGGTAGCAGGACAAAAATATATTATAAAACATGTAATTTAAATTTAATAACTACATCAATATACCTAATCCTTGTATAAAATATTAACCAAACTTTCATTTATTTCAGTACTTTGTCTGCATGGCAATTCTAGCGGCTGGAAAGATATATTTGACGGTAGTGATCTTCAATGGGCTGGACAACATTCAGAACACTGTTTTGAGATGGGTCAACGAAGCCTTCGATGATAATACAAATAACGCCTTCAACCTTTTGGAAGTCGCGGTAAGTTCAATCAAGTATTATAAAGCAATACAAATATCTTTATTTTTCTCATCACAGAACTTCTCATCATCACATCACAAAACATAGTATATAGGTACTTGAGATTAACATCAGTAATATCTGTTTTATGAGAGACTATTAGTGCTTGAGATAGACAGGTTAACAGTGCCCCACAAAGAAACCGATTTAAAAGATCACCATCTTCATTTTTCTTATGAAGAGTGCTTTTTGTGACATTCTGTAGAGTCGAACTTTGAAAATGTGGATTTAATAACTTATTGCGAATTGGGGATTAAGTTTTAGATCGAGACTTTACAGGATAGCACTGCTGCACCTAATAAGGTGTTCTGCTGCTCGTCGCTGTTCTTTACGTACCTACACCTTATCACCAGGGGTCCGAATAGGTAGTTTTTAAGTACCATATGACGTCATTTTATGCTTAAAATCAATACCTGAGAAAATTATGACATACCGTTTAAAAAGCAAAAACCGGTATTTTTATGTGATTATCTACGTATCCAACCCCTGCTTATCCATGTACCTCTTGGCCGCAGTTCCGATGCTGCGGCACGACCGGCCCCGGCTCGTACGGGCCAAACCCGCTGCCGGCGTCGTGCTGCCCCGGCGCCGCCACCGCCCAGGACACCTGCCCCGCCGGGGAGGCCTACAGCAGCGGTTGCGCCACCATGCTCACCGACTACTTCGAGTCGTTCGGGGAGGCTATCGGCGCTGTGCTCATTGTCATCATCATCGTTGAGGTATGCTCCAATTATAAGTTCTACTTTTTCAATAAGTTTTCCACTTTCTCACCAATTATCTAGCCCAAGAAAAGTTTATTTTTGAACTGTAAAAATGTTTAAAATGTTTTTTGAATTTTCATATTCCTGCGTTATATAATTAAAACACCATAATATAAACCAACTAATGCTTCAGGTCGTAGTAAGTTCGAAAGATGGTGTTTCAATTTGAAACTCCTACCGTCACTATATCTATACCTACTAATATTATAAAGATGGAACGCCTGTCTGACTAACACTTCAACGCCGAGCTGCAAGTACTGAACTATAGTTCTTTTTTTCCAGCTGGTAGCTATGTGCTTTGGCATCTTCATGTGCTGGTCTGTGTCTTCCAAGAGACGCTAGAATGCAGCGACAACAGAACCTCAAACCTGTGTAAATATTAGTATTATCTTATGTATAAGCAACGCCGAATCGTACTGACTACATTGTATTGTTAATATAATTATATGAACTCTAAGTATAGCGTCCCTTTTATTATTATTACCCCCGTGCCTCCGCTTTGGTGATTAATCTTATTGTTCGATTATCTAACTGATAAGCGTACATTACTCAATATTTTCGCGGAATTTCGATGGCATGCATAACCGATAAGATAACTAAACGGGAAAATATGATATAAGTATTGGAAAAAAAATCCAAATTATTTTCCAGACCAATCATCATCATCATCAGCCTATTAGCGTCCCACTACTGGGCACAGGCCTCCCACGTGGACAATAGCACACATGGGGATATTGGGCCATAACCCACCACGCTGGCCCAATGCGGGTTGGTGGGTTTTAACGACTGTCATCTTACGACAACAACCGGGACCAACGGCTTAACGTGCCTTCCGAAGCACGAAGGAGCTCGAGATGTTTTTTTATTAATTTGGTCACCCATTCAGTGACCCGGCATTGAGAAAGAGGCTTAGCGAGCAAGATCGCAAGCCGAACGCGCTAGCCGCTGCGCCATCGAGCTCCTCAATGACCAATATTATCCTTCTATTATTATGAAAACTTTTTCTCTAAAAAATAAAAGAAGGTATCGCAAAAGATACGAGTAGTTGACCTAAAGATAGTTGAAAAAATTTCGACTCCCATACAAGTCTTCATAATTCTTCGTCAATGACTAAAAAATGAGGCTGTAGAACGGCATTCAAGCACATGTGCTTATACGACTCCGATCGCACTTATATGTGGCCGAAGTTATACGACTTGACCGACTCTGTGGTCAGACCCAGAGATCCCGGGTTCGATTTCCAGCGGATGTACTCTGTTGTGTACTCGGTTTGGTTGGTGGTAGGGCTGTTAAGTCCGCCTGGCTAGCTACCACCATCTATCTAAGTCTGTCGCCATAACAACGAATTTTTGGAACACTTTTTATCTTTTCACATGATTCCAAATAGGGAAAATTTAGTTTTAGTTTTCAATATATTGAATTTTGCCAGTATTTAAATGCTTGGAAATGAAGCTTGCCTATATTTTTTTAGAGAGATGGCTCGCCTACTAAATATTTTATTTTGATTCAAATATGATCTGTAATGAACATGAACATGAATGTAGATGATTAATTAAACAGGTTCGCTGTCCAAGAATTATAACAATAGGTTTTCAATTGTTATGTATCATATGTGATTCATGGGACAGGGAAGGGGTTAATTGAGCTAGACAATGCAGAAGCTATTGACCGGGTGAATAATGTCGCATGCAGGTACGGAAATAAATAACAAGAAATTGAAGTCGATATATGCCTGTTAGTTGATACGATCAGGAGTAGCTTTGTTAAGCTAAGACATGACCATGTCATGCCAACACCTGCGTTAATACGTCATGGTTGCACGAGCGCCAGTATTTTGATTTGAGCGAGTTAGTATTATGCTTCTGAAGAAAACTGTACGTCAGCAACAAAAGACGATTGTCATTAGCATTTAGCACTAGAGTTAAAAAGGGCTAAAGAATAGAACAAGCATTTTTCAACAGCATTTTACCAGAAAGTGCCCCATCTTCTTTCCATTGTGATGGTGCCCCATCTGGCTGTTGAAAAACGCTCGAATTCAATTCCTTAACCGCACATGGTACTAAAATTGCTCATAGACTTTCATTGCTGACAGTACACTTCTTTCCATCGTGTCGTGCCACTACCGTAAGCGTGATGTCTTGGCTGCTCCCAGTGTTCTTCTTCACGTCCATTCCAGTGAGAACGATCCCAGCAGTGAACATTTTCAGATTTATTTATTTTATTACTTTTATTATTGCAATTTAATTTATGTGCTATGGTTATTTTAATATGCATATTCATTTCTATTATATAAATGAATAAGTATGCCGTGAAATTTTGTTTTAAATTAACCAACTAAAAGTTAGTAAACTGTGTAGTGCCCATTACATACGTGATAAGTCAATAAGTGTTGATTTACCAATTCAGTCAATACTTTTAGATCAGTCAGAAATTATCTAGTGATTTTCCACCGATAACTTAAAGGTTCAACAAAAAGAAATTTGTCCAGTTAATGGGGCTTGAAAATGTATAAAAAGGGTTGAAAATCACCAAAATGAAATTCGCATTAGCCGCCAGCACACTTAATGATATTGTGATCAGGAGAACTGTAAAAACCATATTACTTTTCATTAATGTAATAGGAATAGTAAGTAAACACAGTATTTTACCGTCCGTACTATTTACACAAAGGTAAGTTGCACCATCTCTTTTAAGAATAAAATCTACGATGAGCGGTTTATGTTAAGTTTAAATGTTTAACGTAAAATTTATTTTAAAAACAATATCAAATTGTAGGTTATAGCAGCAAGTATGATTGCATGGGTCATAATTTTAGGAACAATTAGACAATTGGTGAATTTACCATTTAGCTTTGGCTTTGTGGATCATCTATTGAAATACCTGGCAATCATGGGCTTCTTTATACTAGCCATGACATTGATGGGCTGTGTTGGCGTTATTATTGAAGGAATTCATGGGAAATGGCTAACTATCATAGTAAGTACCACGAATTTACTATCACTCCAAATAAAAAACTTTTCCGCAAAACAAAACACGTTACAATGGTGATTGATGATTTTGAATTTATTTATTTGTCTTACAGAATACTATTTTAGTCTCAGTCATTGTCACTGTACAAATCTATGTATTGTGGTGATTCTGTTACTTTTAAGACCAGGCCTGAGTGGTTTGGTTGGTACCATATGGTGCTTGATGATTTGGACTTTCTATATTTTTCTTACAGCATACTATCTTAGTCTCAGTCATTGTCACTGTACAAATCTATGTAATGGTGATTCTGTTACTTTTAAGTACAGGCCTTAATGGTTTGGTTGGTACCATCGGTAATGGTCTAAGGCTTTCAGGAGACAGCTTACAAATAGCCAGTACCGGTTTGAACACTATAGGTGTTACATCATTTAGAAGAAGTAACCCTATGATGATGAAAATAACTGCTGAATCAGATGCCTTAGATGAAAATTTATTTAATAACGAGTATCTAGCTGATTTTAAGAATGGTGTCAATCAAAACAGCGATGAAAGTCAAGAACAACGGCAAACGCTGCCTTTTGTTAGTAATAATAACATAAAAAGTAATATGTCAATGTTTGAATCAACACCAATAGCGTCGCACCTCAAACCCAGAAATACCGATACTGAATCTCAAAATGTGTTCGCAAGTATAGTTGGTTCTTCTAAAAATAGTGTTGTAGGGGCAGTAGGAAATTTTGCTCCCACAAAGCGAATGAAAGGAATAATGTATGATGTTCTTGATAAAGGAATACATAAAATAGACGGCATTGTTGATAAAACTGGTTCTGCGTTAAGGAATACCAAACGGAAAACAAAAGAAAATATAGGTTTCGCAAAATTAAAAGTTATAACAGCTACAAAACCAGTTATCTACAATATAAGCAAAGGAACTGACTTAATAAAATCTACTGTTACAAGATTGAATCCACTCGGAAAAGTTATGTCTGGTGTACAGAAAGTATCAGAGAAAATCAAAATCGTAATTAAAAACAATGTCTGGCCCTCTGATGATAACATGTATATTAAATTGTTGAAACCAGTTGTAAGTAGCCTAAATTATTTTTTTTATTTTAAATTATGATCATTTGAACCTTTAAATTGGTTTACTTTTAATTTAATAAGTTCTGAATACTTAAAAACGTAATTATTGTTATAGCTTGGAGTATTAACCCGGCCCGTTATATTCGCCAGCAGAAGTCTCTCAGTCATGGCGTGCTTCGTTATTTTTAATATTATAGAGGTATGATGTACATTTCAGTTACCTACCTTATTTAGAATTGTACGTTTATTATAACGGCACCTTAATAATTTAATATACTTACCAATACGATAAGAACTGCAATGCTGGCCTCACGCGTGATGGTGATTAATGGCGAGGCGATCTTCACGAACACGAACACTACAAAAAAGGGTACTATGAACTATTAAATTATTTTCCTTTTCTGATTAAAATTATTGTCGTGATGGTGTGGCATTACCAATACGATGAAAATCATTATAAAATCTATACTCACAGTAATTAATTACCAGATTGCGAAAATTTGAGGAAATGCTATGCGTGGAACACAAAAAAGCATGTAATATAATTTCTCAATATGTTATGGATCAACGTCAATGAATTAAGCATTAAATTAAATTTTATTTCTAAATACATACCTGTTATGCTAACCAACCTATAAGTGGTTACCTATTTTTCACTAATTTTACATCATATTCCGTTAACTACGTGAAATTTCATACTCACTTTTCAGTTCATTTTAAAACGAACATGTTGTTTCAGGTACTGTACATTATTTTGATGACAATGTTCCTCTGCACCATGGAATTGCATTGCACTGCGGCCAAGCAGGACGTATCGGTTTCATAATCGCCTTGAACGATACTATTGTTTTAGATAATGGAAAATTATAGAGACTTATTGAGTGCCAAGTGCGACTTTTATTCATCATTTGATGAAAACGAGAAATTGTATATAATAATTAATAATTAATTATCATCACAGGAGACCGAAGAACTGGCAGCTACCTCGGACAAAGAATTAGTCTTGCTATTCAACGGGGGAACGCTGGCAGTATCTTCGGAACCTTGCCTAAAGGGACTCCTTTTAATAATTTTTTTTAGTATATTACATTTTTTAAGGTTTTTAGTTTTAGGTTCATTGTTCTTGTAAATAAATATCATAATTAATATATCTTCAGATCGAAATGTCCCTTTATTCGTATCAGTAATCAATCCGTCCTCTCAACATACAACCTGTGTCATAGAATACATAATAATACAAGTACCTGTGTGACAACAACCTCAGAGGTAGTGGTCAGGACGCGAGGGGGAGTGCCCTATGACATGCGAGATGTCTACGTTAAGGTAATTCGTATGGTGTTAAATAAATAATTGGTTATATAAATTCCTTCATTCCTTTACCACAAAAAGCAGATTCTCCAGATTCTCCAGACCATTCAGGGATAATAGACGACCTACTTGGTCGAGTGGTTTGTACACCGGTTTTCATGGTGTCGCCATCTCTGAGGTCCCTCGTTCGATCCCCGGTCGGGTCAATTTAGAAATTATTGTTTTTCTAAATTGTCTCGGGTCTGGGTATTTTCTATAAAGCAAATAAACCATTTCATTTTCATTTCATTTCATATGTATAATAAGTGTATTTAAGTATTTTAAGTATGTTTATCCGTTGTCTAGTAACCATTTAACGAGTTTCTTCGAAGCTTCTCTTGGGCTAGATAATTGGTGTGATTGTAGGAAATATTTATTTATTAATAGTTGTGATTCTGTGTATGAATGTAACAGCATCTCCATCATTGTTATTACCTGTCTGCCGGATGTAGTGTTGAGGTGAGGGACACGAGAGAATGCCAAGTTAACGATGATGACGTCGAGGGAAGGGATAGAGTGGAGGCGAAAGACAAGGTAAGCTGACCCTTGCACCATGAGGGACCAAAGCTAGTGATTGTGAGAGAAGAGAGTGAGAAAGGCTTGTTTGCGTTTTTAATTCCACCATCTATCAAGGTAGGCGGCTATTTAAACTTTTCTATCGATGATATTACTCACTGTCAATGTCATGTTAAAGCCATTAACACCTATTACCAACAGCCGACTATCCGACGGTGACAAATTAATACATACATACATATAATCACGACTATTATCCCCGAAGGGTTAGTCAGAGACTAAGCAATGAGGACAGCAAAAGCAGTTTCTGCCATAGTCCACTTTTCACCAAATCGCGACTACACATGTGCTCAGCGTTACAGGAGGTGAGCCCATCGCCGCTCTATGCTGTTGGATGTATGTGCAGTCTTTAGTCCGTCAGTCGCCTTTTACGACACCCAAGGGAAGAGAGGGGGTGGTAGTATTCCTTCACCGCCACGAGACACGCCACGGTGACAAATTGATTGCTCTAGCCGAGTGCTAACAGTATAATCTACTTAATTTTAATGAACTACATTACTTACCGATTATACATAAATAATGAAGCAAATAAAATTTCTATTGCTGTACATTAGTTACAAAAAATAAACATGGATAAGACAGACTTTGATGGTATTAATAACCTTTATAAATGAATTTTTCTTCTGTAGATATAGAATAATA
This sequence comes from Scoparia ambigualis, assembly GCA_963921215.1. Lineage (NCBI taxonomy): Eukaryota > Metazoa > Arthropoda > Insecta > Lepidoptera > Crambidae > Scoparia > Scoparia ambigualis. Next base: position 2,403,206 of record OY992518.1, on the reverse strand, counting down.
CTTACGAAATATTTATTTCTTTTTGGATTTAAATACAAAGTCTGAGTTTAGCTATATAATGTGTGTTTGTGAATGTTGCTTCAGAAATTGCCTCTGAAATTCAAATTTAATAAAAGAACATGCAAAAATAGTGAAAGTAAGGAAGGTACATAGCTACATGGGTACTGAGACTATTAGTAGTTGTTGTACTACATAATACAACATATACTATAGTTGTAATTGTACCACTCAGTGTGAGGGTACGGCCTCGGATCTTACCATTAACTCATAAGGCAGTATTACTTTAATCTTACTATGCAATATTTGTTTGGGAATTGGTGACAGTAGAACCTCTGGAAGTAAATGCCTTCACCCCACACCCACACCTCGCCGTTACGTGCCTACGACCGTTGACAGCCATTGAGCTATTATAACTAGGGACGCACCGTGAAGCAAGTTTTTACGCACTGAGTTGTTGCCTGTACTGTAGGATGCCAACGCAATAGTGACTGTGGTGTGGACCTTGCGGCCGTAATTCAGTGCGCAAAAAATTTCTGCGCAGTGTCATCTCTAGTTATAATAGCTCAATGTTGACAGGTGTCCGGGTGACCCGCCGGGTAACGGAACCCTGACCGGTCCGGCCGGCCGCAGCGCGGCTTCCAAACTTGGGAGTACACTAATTTAATCTTCTTGTTTTAAACTCGTATGTTACCTGTCATAATTTCGTTTCACGCAATGGAGCTAGAAAGTAACAATGTTTTTGTTATTTTAAATTACACAGACATATTATTTCTGTGTTATATTATTAAATATTTTATTTAGGTATAGGTCGATTGGTAAAACATTATAAAAAAATCGATGATCTATTCCATAACATTTTAAAGGTTTCCCTAGATCCAGCACCATTTTCCTTTTTTCTGTAAACCAACCAAGTACCTATTTATTAGAGGCGACGAGTCATTATAGCATTCACATTAACATCAAATAGACATCAATCACCAAGCACAATTACACCTGACTCTTCGACTGAATAATATCCAGTTAGGTACTAATTTAAAATATAACACACTCTTTCATTGCAGTTGGTTTCAGCCTAAATGTGGTGAGTGGCGACTCGTTCTGGAACGATTGTCAGTTAGCGCCGGCGCTCGCGAGTGTAAAAAGTAAACGCCAGCCGCCAAAAAACTCGTCCAAATATAAGCAATCAAGTGTAACGGTACCGCGAATAAGGGGCAAGGCACTCGCTCCCAAAATAGCCAGTTCTGTTGCCGCGCCACCAATGCAAATGCAACTAGTCAAGTCAAGTCAAGTCAAAATATATTTATTCAATAAACTCAATTAATAAGTACTTTGAATCGTCCAAATCTTTTTTAACCTACCACCCATTCAGGACATAATTTTTTAACTGTGGCAAAGAATGGGCGCAAGAAACCACAGCGCACAAAAGCAACGACATTTACAAACAAAAAAAAGAGTATGTCGTTACCAGGTCAATACAAGTTATGAATTTAAAAATAATAAAAATTATGATGCAATACAAAATTACAATACATACAATGTAGTATCAATTAAATAAAGACAATTAGAAATAGCTGTTGGAGTGCTTGGAGCATTTCAGATCCAAGCTGTTTTGTCTTCTGTGTAATCTGACACTTTCTAATAAGCTTTTTTATAAAGCTTTTCTTTGATTTAGATTTTAAATTTATTAAGATCTAATTTCTGAATATCATTTGGTACTTTGTTGTAAAATCTTACACGCAGACCCCTAAAAGAATTATTAGGAGGAGATATGACAGAGTTGAATGTACCACACGATGAGAGTCGCAGCACGAAGCAGGCGGGGCAATGCAGCGTCAGATTCGACTACTGATAACTTCCGTGTTATGTGGAAGATACGGTTAAATAGCTATTCTTTAGGATGACAGCGATCTACAGACCTATTAACCTACCACCTGATTGTTGCCGCGCCGGAGAAAATGTAAGTTCAATTCTCAGAACTTAACAGAAGCTCAGAACCTCAGAGCTTAACATTAGAGGAAGTACCATATCACACTAACTCACTCGTAACGATCGCGTTTTAAGCTCCTTCTGAGGCGGACTTTTACTGTACCTAACCGATAATCAGTTACAGTGAATTATTTTCTTAAAGTCCTCGGCAAACCAGCCAACGTGTTAGCATTTAGGTTTAATTTTTACACTGAAATAGGTACAGCCCTTATTTAAATTTTATTTCAACAACGAGGAAGCGCTTCGCTTTCATATCACCTGATAGGTAGACCGTAAGAAGCGCGCTTAAACTTACCGCACCGATCATCTTGAAATTATTGAAAATACCTAGGAAATCACTTAACGTATTTTTTTCATTACTTATGTGCTTAATTTCGAGAATTTTCAGTTCGAGAATATTTAGTGTCAAAATAAGTTGTTACAAATGATATGGAATCTGATTGGGCCCTTGCACTGTTATGGGTGGCTACTTGTAATTGATATCATAGTGCTACTTATTGACGCAGGTTGCACCGCAAACCAGAGCGTCGTACCCACATAGTTAAAGTATCTACCTACTTGGGTACCTACCTTTCTCTATCTAGCGGGATATTTTAGACGTTTGTTTGTCTTAACCATTATTCTATTCTATCGTTAATCCAGGTGATGTTTGCTGACCGGCGACAATCGAACTGGCGAGCTTCTGCTGAGGAGTTAACGGTCCATCGATATGTTTGGAAAGCCCCATTAAAACGATAACTAATGTTTGCATCTAACTTAACAGGCGCGATAACAACCGTACACCGCGCATACGTTTGAATATATCTTTTTTAATTACTTTTAATGCCTACGGAAATCTGGTTTAGGACGTGTCAATGAACCCCCGAAATTTGAGACAAAATATTATCACGACTTAAGTACACTTTGGGATTTCGTCATTTACGGTAAAGGTTTCATCATAAATAGGTACTTGGTAACATAGGTGCCGATTATGAAAGCTTTCTTTATACTTAATAACAAACAATACGAAATAACGTTTATTATGAACAGCTAGAGAATAGAGAAAGGTCACTATGGCTAATGGTGAGAAACATAAAACTTAATACTTTATTGCACGCTAGATTTCAAGCTTTAAGATGGTATAAACTAAAATGGAACTTTGCCTAATTGAATTTGGAAAAATTGCAAATGCAAAATAGGTAGGTAAGTAGGTACTTCAAATAAAGTCTTAAAGTGAAAAACAGTTAATATGTAATCGTATTTTTATCATAAAAAAATACACCTGGGAGCTTGGCCTACCCTGCTGGTTTGTAACAGGAAAACTGTCCTTTTTTTAAATAACCAATGCGTACCTACGTGTATAAATGCAAGTCGGTATTTCGAAGAATATTTCAATAATCAGGGTCATATTTTATCTTTGTAGAAGTAACTGACACTGAAAGTTCTTAATGTTTCTCCAACTCCTACGAGTAGTACCTAAGTAGGCTTTAATTCTATGAACTGTGATAGAAAAACCCATTTTAACTAAAGGTGAAAAAAGAAACAAAAATTTTTACGTTCTCTGAATACATAATTATGTTGAAAACTTAAAGTAAGTAGTTCATACATTAACATTAGAAAAGGAAAATAGTATGGGGCCCAGTCATTTTGATTTCAGTGGTGAATGGCAGCGAGTCCTGCGCGGAACTTTCGTTTCGAACAATACGCTTTCTTCGCGACTGTTGACCTGACTGTGGAATTAGCATAGGCCAGATAATCCGCCTCCCATGCCCAGAAAATGAAAGTAAACTCTAATACTTATGTCATGCCGAAAATAAAACGTTAATTTCAAAATTAAATATTGTGTACTTGAAGAAAGTAAAAATGTATTTTGTACTTATTATTTATTGCGTATCACCCATTTTCAACTACTTTTTCTGCCTACGTTTAAAATTGTATCCAGAATTCTAAACATATAAGTATTCACTAAAATTTAGACTTATTAAACATAGAGAAGTATAGGAATGAACCCACGTAATAGAAGAATATCCTTAGTCAGGCATTGAAAATAAGTCTGCAGTGTGCGAACATGCCGTCGAGGGACCCGACGTAATGGCTAGTAGGTCCCTTGAGGGCATGTATAATCATGTTATCATTACATTCAACCAACAACAAATACTCGCAAAGAACAACGATTATTAAGAAGCTATTAAAATTAAAAAAAACATTAACATTTCAATAGAAAGGATGGTTGGAATTTAAAATTGAAACCCAGTTAAAATTGGTTATCAATACCCAGCCCCAACCACACCACACTGCTAGACCTAAAAATATTGTCAGCTCTTATTGTACAAAGACTTGTAATACAGAGATAGTATAAATTTATTGATCACGATGAAAAAATAACAACTGAGTGGAATTACGAATGCAGTAACTGCAGTTGCGATGAACCCATATTGTGTAGAATCAAGAATGGGAAGAATTCCGATTACGTTAAAATAACGGCTGTGTAGAATCCCGAATGTAGTAAACTGCAGTTGTGTGGAATCCATATTGTATGGGAATCACGAATAGGAAGGATCGCGTTTGTGTAATTGATAGCTTAATTCAATATAACGCACCGACCGAATAAGAGAAATTGATGGTATGCCAGTAACTATTAATTTCTAGCGGCCGCTCGCGGTTTCACCCGCGTGGTTCCCGATTCCGTGGGAATATCGAGATAAAAAGTATCCTATGTGTTAATCCAGGTTATAAACTATCTGTATGCCGAATTTCATCCAAATCCATTTAGTAGTTTTTACGTGAAAGAGTAACAAACATCCATCCATACTTACAAACTTTCGCATTTATAGTATTAGTGGATGAGCCGACCAATACTTCAGTCTCCCTGTGACGGACCCTACAAATTGTTCGAAACAACCAGTAATGTAGGAAGTAAAAAGTGTAAACTGTAAGTTGAAATGATGAATTCATTTTATACGCCAATATGCCGTTGTTCGCGGTTATTAAGTACGAATTCACAGATAGGAGAGGTAGCCAGCAGCAGCAAACACTTCTGGAATTTTGGTCCAAATTCCACGTTTTATACAAAAGGCGATGATTGAAAAAGAGACAATTAATTAGAATAACCTAATTATTATAAGACCTAAATGTAGAAAAACATTTTCCCACCATATTGCAAGGTCAATTCTGACCTAATTCGTGTCAGTGCAGTTGTTTTAAATTATTATTGTTATCTTCTGCTAACTATGATTATTTGCACACCCAAAGAAGGTAAAATGTGAAAGAAATTTAAATTATTTGTCATAAATTTTTCTGTAAGTACTTAATATATGCAAATAAAGAATCTGAAACTTGTCTCTTTTGAAAGCTACTGCTCTATAAGGACATGCTGGAGTAATTTACACTTAAAAACTATTAAAATTAAACTTTAAACCTAAACAATATTTCACAAAAAAGCCTATGTGAAAATTAAAAATTGTGAATTATAATTTAATTTAAAAAACTTTAACCTTTGTCGCATTATTTCTATATGCAACAGAGAGATATATTAAATATATTCCACGTGCTAATAGATTTTATAGCATTACCTTGCTACTAGTCATCGAACACATAGGATGTTAGTACAATAAATACAAATAATGACAGAGACGTCGGCCGAGCGCCCGGTAAGCGCAAACACGTATGCGCCGGCCAGACCGTTAGCCCGTTCGTATAAAAGTGAAATCCCTCCCGTCGTGGGGCAGCACTCCGCGCCGAACCGCCATGAGGCCGCACGCGTACCTCGTTCTACTGTTCGCGCTCCACGCCCGCGCGGCGACCATCCAGTCCGCGCCTGAATTGGAGAAAAAGCTTCCTACCTCTCCCGAAGACACAATCAAGGACAAGGTCCCCCTAGACAACCTATCTAGCGAACAGGAACTCATCGACTCGGCTAACACTATCAAGGATGTCGAAAATAATCTGCGCGTTAAAGCTGTAGACAGCATCCCCGTCAAAGTTGTCATCGATGATCCGAATGATGACGACAGTGTCGATTTGAAGAGAGTCGAAATTGATTTGAATAATCCCGGCGAGCCACAGCGTCAAGAGCACGAGACACAGAACCCTATTCATTACGAACACGAACAGCAAATCGTAACTACTGTCAAACAGACCGTTGTCGACACTCAAGCTGCTTTGAAACAGGGTTTCCAAGGGGTCACACAGGGTATCCAAGACTGGATCGCTAATAACGAACAGCTAAGCTCTATTCAGCAAAGCATTCAAGGTCTACAACAGGACTTCAATAACCAAATAACCAAATTGAACAGCACTATCCAATCTTATTGGAATAATAATCAGGATACTGCGAACACGATTCAGCCAGACCAAAAAATAAAGCCACAAATTGACAATGTTGAAAAAAATCTTAAAACGTTAGAAGACAATTTTCAGATTGGTGTGAAAGCTCTGTCTGAAGGAGTGCAAGTTTTCGCTACTTTGAGACAAGAAAACGAAAAACCAACAACGTCGCCTCCCAACAACCTTTTCGTCCAGTATTTGTCTCTATTCCAGCAAACAATTTCCCAAGGATTCAATAACGTCACACAGGCCATCCAAAACTACGTTTCGCAGAATAACACAAACAACACCGCTAGCAATGGAGGCATTTTACAAGGAATAAATAATGGTATACAAAACATTCTTGGCCAAGGCGGATCACCTGCTCCTCCCGATGCTCAGTCTGATGAACAGGCACAGAAACCGACCATATGGCAAGGTATACAGTCTTCTATTCAGAACATATTGAACCCAGCACAAACTCAGGCGAGTCCAGCAGGGCAAGCGAATCCACCCCCGGCTGCTCCAAATCGGCCTCTTGCACAAGCGATTCAGAACAATCCTTTCGTACAAGGGGTCGTTAATTTGATACAGCCGAACAAACCGGGCGCTCAGCAGTCTCAACCCGAAAAGCCACCGGTGCAAGAAGGAAGCAATTCCGTCCCTGAACCTTCATCAGACACCAAACCTGAGTCGGTCCCACAGGCGCCGGCTAAAGTGACTGAACCGCTACCGCAAGCCCCCAACGGCCCTATCCAGAACATTATCCAGAACAACCCTATTGTAAAAGGCATTTCTGGCGCTGTGCAGAGACTGCAATCTTCTATCAACAGTGCTGTCAATCCTGAGAAGCCCAGAGACACAGTCAAGCAGCAAGAGGAGCCCGCCACGGCCGAAACCAAAGGTCATGGTTATGGTGGCTTTTACGGCAGCGGCGGCCACAATGGAGGAGCAGGTAAACTCATAACTCTCATTAGTTACTTCTTCACTTTACGCACTATTTTACGCATATTGTAAACTTATTCATTATCTATGCCTTCATTTTTATTTCTTATTATTGAATTTACTATATGTATCTTATACATAACTCTATGTAACCTGTCATCTCCGTTTCCCTACTGGTTTCCTTAGCTACAGTGACGGCTTGGAGCAATTTCGTGAACAGTCTGATAGGTACGATCGCGGCCACCATCAACGGCACGGCCGCCACTGTCTCCACCTCGGTCAATGACGCTATCAACACCATAGGCGCCAACATACAGGTATCCAGAGAGACCAGAAATGTGTGCTTTATGTGTTGGATAGGGAAGCTTTTGTTCCGTGTGCATTTCATAGGTGGGATCTATGCTTTATGTTTCTGTCTTTAGATGTGCTTTCGTTCCTCAGTGTCTAGTGAAATAGGTTTCCATGGCATGCTTATAATTATTGTCTTTTATATTCAACGTTTCGTTATCTTTGAGTTTATTTGAGCGTTTTTTAACGCAATATTTGATTATTTGCGTTAAAAAACGCAAATAATCAAATATTACGAATGTCTTTTATATGTTATCACGTTAATACACATTAACGATTTTCGACTTTACTTACTAACTTACATGTAATAACAAAAACCAAAAAACCTTTTACAGGTGTATTAGAGTTTTTTATTATTATCCACAACGGAGAAACGCCGTAATTTTCCAGTTTACGATATTCTAACATGTTTCCGACACAAGTATTTTGTAAATTTTTCACTAAATTCTGCAATATCTGCTTAGTACTTATTTTTATTGTTATGCATTATCGCGTGTCTAAAAAGTATCTACTTAATTGGATTCGTATACGTGCAATTACTATGTGTTTTCGTATCTAATGTTTGTGCTAGATCAACATCCGATGCACTTATAATAACCTAACTACATAATTATTTCTTAAAAATTCAATTAATATTTATTAAACAAAACACTAGTTTCCGCTTATGTATAGCTTCACCGGCATAAATTATTATCAGTCTGTGTCGTGAAATATCTTTTTTCGGATAAAGAATTTGCTAAATTTTTATTTAGTATCTACGAGTACCTATATGCTCTACATTTCGTATGTGCTTTATTTCAAACAAAATAATTTCAGCCGTTTCGGCGAGATAAAAGAAAAAGTTATTAACATTTCACTTAATCCACATTGATAAAATATTAGTAAAATTTAAGTACCTAATTATTGTTCTTACCTAATATTTGCTTCTAGTTATCTAACAATAACACTATGTTTCTACATAACTCTTTGCTAACCAACCGTAACGTGTTAGGTACCTTATTGTTTTAATTGTACAGTAACTAAAATCTAAACTATGTTAGTAAGCCATTTGTTACAGTTCGAATGCTCCATAGGCTATATTTGTTTTGTTAGTTTAAGGGTACATACTTAACTACTTAGCTTTTTGAAGGAATTGCCAGTTCATACGTCTACGAATACGTTCAACGTATATGTGTACTATTACATAATATTTGTTTAAGTTCCGGTAGAGCTAATCAAAGTTTAGTTTTACCGTTTACATACGCAAATCATTTTAAAAGAACGACCGATACTATGGTTTAGTTATATCATGACGAATGATTAGATCCACCAACATTACCCACTCTTGCCTTTTTAACACATAGTTATATACTAGAAATCTATTCTATTAAAAATAAATTTCAAAAAAAATCTTTTTAAATTCTAATTTTGTTATTCTTTTCCAGGGGATAATAACGACAGCAGCGGGGTAGCCACCCAGAGTGAACCAATTAAGGTAGAAAAACTTGAAGGCGCACTCCCCGAGGAGCCAAAGGAAACCATCTCCGCGGAGAAAGCTCAAACCGAAACTGACAAGACTGAGACGACGACGTAGTTATTAGTGTGATTCGACATAGGTAAATTATTGATTATTTATAATTAAGGGAATAAGAAGATGTGTAAATAAAAGAGACTATCAATCTACTTTTAAATGAAATGTTGGATTATTATTTTATTAGTACCTACCTGCAAACAAGCAAAAATATCCCCTTTCCCTCCTCCCAGTACACTACCATGTTTTTAGGTATGATTAAATTACCACAAACAATCATAATTAAAAGCAGAAGTGAAATGGCAGACACGTACAATCGTTGAAGTGTACAATCGATAGCCATAGCAGCCATAGTTAACCACAGAGGTGAGATTGTGGATTGAAAAGTTGAGGTGGAATTTCGACGACCTCCTTGGTCGAGTGGTTTGTACACCGGTTTTCATGGTGTCGCCATCTCTGAGGTCCCGGGTTCGATCCCCGGTCGTGTCAATTTAGAAATTATTGTTTTTCTAAATTGTCTCGGGTCTGGGTGTAGTCTATGTATAATAAGTATGTATTTAAGTATTTTAAGTATGTTTATCCGTTGTCTAGTAACCATTTAATGAGTTTCTTCGAAGCTTCTCTTGGGCTAGATAATTGGTGTGATTGTAGGAAAGATTTATTATTAATTTATAATTATTGTACGGGTACCAATGGAAAAATGGTGGTTCAAGTTTAATCCCCTTTAGGTATGTAGAATTGGCTACTTGACAGTTTTCGAAAATGTATTTCAAAAATTACAAACGCTTATTTTATACCCCGTACAATATTTTCTTTCTCGAAAAAACCTTTATTTAACAGAAAAATACATATTTTTCTTTATTGATTTCAAATGTCGTGCGAAAACGGTTGGTCACGTGACATTTTGCTCTGTGACGTCACATTTCAATAAACATAGAACCATATTTAAAACCTGACAGATACTTTTTGATAATTTTGTGAAATGTGACGTCACATGAAGCTCAATCATGGCCGCCCCTTGCCGGCCGTGTTTCGGGTCTTGTAATCTACAGATAAAAAAATCGCAAATTTATTTTATAAAAATAAATTATAATTAAAAATTATCTTAATAAAAAAAAATTATTGAATAATAGTTTTTTTTTATTAAGTGCTTCGGAAGGCACGTTAAGCCATTTGGTCCCGGTTGTTGTCGTAAGATGACAGTCGTTAAAACCCACCAACCCGCATTGGGCCAGCGTGGTGGTTTATGGCCCAATATCCCCACGTGCTATTGTTCACGTGGGAGGCTTGTGCCCAGCAGTGGGACGTTATAGGCTGATGATGATGATGATGATGATGATGATTGAATAATTATCGTTAAACCATAAACTATAATTTCCGACATATTTCATATTTTATTGTTACAACTGTCAAATAGCCAATTCCAGATGACTAGGGCTGTTAGTAAGACCCGTGTCGCGTCGCGTCGCAGCGCAGCTCATTAAAATAATACCTACTGCCACTACCTCTTTTCCCTTGGGATTCGTAAAAGTCGACTAACGGCCTAAAGACTACACGAACATCCATCAGCATAGAGCGGCGATGGGCTCACCACCTGTCACGCTGAGCATGTGCAGGTTGTAACTTGGTGAAACGTGTACAGCAGTGAGCAGTGGACTGCTTCTGCGGTCCCCATTCCTAGTCTCTGACTATCCCTTTGGGGATATAGTCGTGAATCTATGTTTAAATGTTAATAATGTGTTAATAGCACATAATAATCTGTTAAATAAAACCTGTTGTAAATATGCACAGAGCGCCTCCCGCGCCGCTATGTTGTAAGTAGATCAAACGTGATGCACTGAGTCAGGCTGAGTCAACGCCATATACATAAGTACGCAATAATAAATAATAATAACAAAAATCTATTTTTTTTCCTCATAATTTGGTTAAAAGGTATTTTTAAATAAACATTAATAAAAAGTCCAAGATTATGAGCGCCTGGGGTGGGTTTCCTATGGGTTTTCTATAAGAAACCGTAACCTACAGGTCTCGAGGCCTCCACCCAGACAGATTTCAGTTAAAGGTGCTGTAATAGTCTATGTTACGTAACATAATTTGACGACCTCCTTGGTCGAGTGGTTTGTACACCGGTTTTCATGGTGTCGCCATCTCTGAGGTCCCGGGTTCGATCCCCGGTCGGGTCAATTTAGAGAAAAACTGTTTTTCTAAATTGATTTCAGGTCTGGGTGTTTTTTCTATGTTTATGTATATTTATCCGTTATCTTACCATATAAACGAGTTTCACAAGAATACTCATCTTGGTCTAGATAATTGGTGTGAGCGTAAACAAAATTTATTAATTATTAATTTATTATTAATAATTTAAAATATTATTTGTATTGGAAGTTATAATATTAACAAAAAAAAATAAGTGTAAGTTTGGTCGTAGTACTATTATTTATTCTGTGGTTTTTGAGTTTGGTGAAGAATGTATGAATAAGGTAGGTTATACATATCTTATAAAGGCAAAAAAATGTACGTGAAGGTAGGTACTTTATATAAATAGGAAGAAGGAACTTTTCTGTAGTAAATACTGGATGAAGTGGAAGTGCAAGACACGTAGGTATTTGTGCAAATTGAAAGAGCGATTGAGGAATATAGCTTGAGGAAGTGTGGAATAAGTTTAGAGGATGTGTGACTGAAACAGTGACAGTGAAACACAATATGTGGAATGAGTAAAAGGAAAAAGCCCTTCCCCCCCCCCCCACAATGAACTTATGGGATAGCGAAGTGAGAGTGTTGGTGTAAGAAAATAAAAAGTAATGTCAGGATTTGCTGGCAATTAAAGACAGTAAATGGGTGAACGCCAGTTTTAACAGAAGGTAATGTGAATGCCGAATGGTAAAATGAATGTGAAAGTACGAGTATAAGGCACATTCTCATTTACCACGTTTTTCGGATAATCCTTTGAAAAAGTCATACTTTCATTGGGAAGAGCATTAAAAGTTTGCTACTGTTCGATACCTAAACACTTTTTACATATGGTTAAACTTTAAATGTATTGATTATGTAAACATATTTCTGTAAAATGCCTGTCAAACAAGCATTTTCTCAAATACATGGCGTGGGACTTTCTATCTTCGTGACAAAAAGTATCTCTGAGAGACCGAATCTCCAATGTAAATGATTCGTAAGGTTTGTTTCTCGTGAGTAATGATTTTTTGTATCTTATCCTATGTTATGTACATAAAAAACCACAACGGTTTTTTTAAAATCCGTTATTAGTACGTGAGAAAAAAGTTATCTCAGATTTTGTTGCGTTTACTCAGATCGCTTGTATTCGTAAACGGTGAGCTACCTTCCTCCCATCCCCGCACATCGGTAGGGCCAGTGCCGTCGCTGACATCTTGTGGGAAGGACAAGCTGCTCGATGTTTGGTGTTTGCTCACGAAGGTTAGTACTATTACAGCCACGTATTTATTCGGTGCAACTCTCAAATACATGGTATCGTTTTACCAACTTTATAACTATGGTAATGGTTTCTATATTTTTATGTTAATTGCTTTTGCTATACCATAAATAATGAGCAATATATATTTATTTCTTATTCGTTAGTTTTTTCTTAAACTGTAAAATAAGTCTTTGTCCTCAAATACCTGGCCTCATATACGTGGCTGCCGTGGCACTTGCATGCCATGTTTCTGAGAAGATACTCATGTTTTTGAGAGAATCATGTAATGTGGGAGTCCACTGTTAGGATTGGGTTAAATATCTTACCAATTCGTATAGGGTGTTCGAACGAACCATCTGAAAGAGGTAAAGTTCCTCAGGGGCAAAGTCATTTTCGGTTCTCAAACTTGTTTTTAAATGTTTGTTAATTTTTTTTATAATAATTAAAAACATGACTTCGTTAGGCTAATTTTAAGACCAATTAATATGAGACAGATTATTTTAAAATTGTGATTAGGGTATAATTTATTGATATACCGAAAACTTCCTGTAATCAAAATAAAAACTTATAATTATTTATTTTTTTATTTCATATCTTGTCCTACCTAACTTGTATAAGTATTTAACATTATATTATAACCTTCAGTAATATTTTATAAAATCATAGTGCTTTAGTAACTAGTTTACGAATTTAAATAATTATAATTAAATATTATTTAGCTTAATGCCAAATACTTTGCTCTCTGCAATCTCTCAAGTCGCTGTAGCAGCAGCTGTAAGTTTTGTATACTGTAACTGGTTTCAGTAAATTAATTGTTTATGCATTGTTTTGCCAAAACAACTCTCTGACAATCTTTAAACCGTAGTTTGAGTCACAAATACTTGCAAAAAATAGAGGGATTCAGATTTATCAATTTTAGGCAGTAATATTATGGTACATTTTGCTAAATACGCAATTGTATTTTATGATCCTAGGTATGTATATTACTGTTTTTTAGATTATTTAATACAAATAGACATAATAAACGAAAAAGTATGAGTCACGTTATTTGAAAAACGATACTCTCAGATACATGGATACAAATAGTGGGACTCAAATAACTCCGAAACGACTGGTTAAAAAACTGGGACTTGGCATTCATTATGATTCAAATTGAGTATACTTTCATGTGCCATGGTTTTTTTGCTAAATACTTAAAATAAAAAATTGACACGTTTCTGAGAAGAGAACACTTTCCTAGTAGAATTACCCACAAGAGGGTTAAGAAAGTAGTGAAAGAAAGAGTTAATGAAAAACAGATAAAGCTGAAAGAAAAGTGTGACTTCAAACTCTGTGTCAACTTCCGAGACAATATAAAATTCTCAGTATTATTCTGAGATAAAATGGTTTTAAAAACAGGTTAATATGTCTCGAAGTGGGTCACACAAGTCCAGAATGAATGTGATAAGAGATAAAAAAGGTGAGTTAGTGACAGATGAAAAGAAACATAGAGAATGGAAGAATAATTTTGAAAGTTTGTTTGAGGAGGGCGGCTATGCCAAAAGCCTCAAATGAAACCATGGAAGATGACAAGAGATAGAAGAGAGTGAAAGTGTTGTACAAGTAGTAGGGATTCGAGAGCTCTGGCTCACTCAAATCTAGTCTGGCTCTGGCCCTCGCTGCCCCTATTTGAATCGTTTGCGCTGGGTCCCAGAGCGATATCTTTAACCGCTTCCGAGATACAATCTTCGAGCGTCAGCTCTCAGTTGATTTACTAATGAATCGTTAATGACTCCTCGGTCTTAATCACCATTCCAGATGCACCTCATAATCTAATGACGTATCGATGTCACTGTGCTTTTGTCCAGTTGATTTACTAATAAAGTTAATGACACCTTGGTCTTAATCACCTTATTAGGTATGCGATTGTATTTTATTGATTGTTCAGGGAAGCGCTTTGTCTTCATCTCACCTGATGTTAAGGGATGATAAGTTAGACTAAAGTGGAGGCACACTTCACCTGGAATCCTCGCTACTAAGGCACTGGTGGCGACAGACTTAGATAAAAAATGGGGGTAGCTAGCCAGACGGATTTATCAAGTCCTACCACCAACCAAACCGAGTACCTACAGACATGTATAACCCCTGCTGGGAATCGAACCCGGAGCCCTGAGTCTGAGACCGGGGTGGTCCTAACCACTTAACCACAGAGGCGGTTAGTGAGTTAATTGTAATCATGTCCATTCTGTATGCGTGAAATCTTCGCTATAAGGACCATCTCTCGTGATATATAATTTTGGCTATTATAATTGATTTTAATGATTTTGTATGTACCTTATTTAATTTGTTATTTAATTTGATTTTTTTTTATAATGATTTTTTATGATAACTATGTAATTCTAATTTTAATAATTGTCACAATATGGGTTTTAATCACCTGAAATAAATTTATTTTATTTTATTTATTTTATTATTTATAATACAAACTCACTAACTTTCTGTTAAGAGTGTATTTTAATAACTTTGTTCATTAAAATTAGATATCTTCCATTTACTTCAAGTAATAGAAAAGTTTATCTGCTCTTTTAAAATAGCTATCGAACTTGTTTAAATTCGTGATTGAGAAACACACATTGTTCATTAAAATTAGACTTGTTTCAAAAGTAACATTATCCTAAATTAAAGTTCAAATAATCATTACATTACCTATCTGGTCTTGTTAACCCTTTACCGCATACGGTATCATATATGATACATTAGGAGTTTTCACATATTAATAATTTTTGAGCCTTGTATAGAATGTGTTGATGGCTGATATCTATACTATGATTGTATCCGAACACGAAAACAATATTGGCAGTTTTATATCTTGTATGTGGTTGGCCATTTCTGTCACAGAACCTAGCAAACCGCCATTTCTGACAGTGAGTATGGTTTATGAATTGAAAAAAACCTCTTTTCGCTATTTTATCGCTCATCTTTAAATTATTTTAGTGCAAACTAAAAGTATATGGATCTCAAGAAGTTTTACGGAAAAACATGTAAGTAATAGCAAATTCTTCTTGACGAAAACCAGTCTAGAACTTTGTATCTGAAATTATACTCTATGCAGTTAAGGTCAATTTTCGTTTTCAAATATGATACTTCATGCATTAGAGTTTGTATTATTGCTCGGTCAGATATGAGACTACATGCATTCATGGGTACATCCCATGTAATAAAACATATGTTTTTTTGGTGATTTGGTATTCTTATTTACCGCTAGTATAAAACTTTGGGATTTATGTAGGTACCTATTTGCTATTTTATTTATATTGAGGTATACTCAATTGGGGCGACAAACGGCAGGGCTGCAAAAATTTCTCACGCATGTCCTACATTTACTGCAGTAAATGCCAATGTTTTTTTGGCTTAAACAAAGAAAGTAATTGTTTTAAGGATTTTCATCTCGTTTTTAATTAAATATTCTCTTAAAATATCAATATTTTTCCTTTAATAAAAGAAATATTTATATATATAAATAAATAAAAACACTTACCTTAACTGAATGTTGTACCATATAAGATTTATTACCTCGACTGCATGTTGTATCAAATGTGAGATTTTGGGTTTCAAGTCTATTATTTTGGTATTTAATGATCAAAACAAAAAAACATTTTTTTCTAGGTCATCTATTAGGCCGTAGAATCACGTAAATTAAATTGAGCCAAATCAAAAATTCCATGCGGTAAAGGGTTGAACAACATCGAGTTAGGTATCATAAGTTGTGTAAGTTCAAATAGTCATTACTTATTAAAATTGGTGTAAAACGCACTGAATTGTCTATTTTTGATACTAGTGGATAGGAGCCGTATAAAGATACTACTAATTACTACAAGTGCTCTGTTCTGTATTCATCACAAGTACCATGGATGTAAGTAAAACGTTTTTATTTTTTATTTTCTGAGTGAATATTATGATTTATTCTGAATTCTGACTAAAAAAAACTGAAGTGATACTGTTACGTTGTAAATTCAGGGCCCTGTCTGCCTTTAGTAATCTACCAAAAGGATCGCAATAATTGAATAATAGTTACCTGAAATCATTGTAGATAAAACATCAGATGTCCAAAAACATTAGTCATTGTAGTTTGTTTGAATTAAATACATTTTTCTTCACATTAAAGACATGAAGCTTTGGCTGACACATTACAAGACACACTTTTCATGCATTTTTAATCAATACATATTTCTAAATCTTTTTTAGCAAGATATAAACTAAAATCTAAAGAGTTCTAAAAAATGTGTGTTTTCGTTTTGTATTTGACTTAACACCATAGACAAAATGACAGCCACCGTAGCGACGCCTAACGGTAGCGGGGCGAAGTAGCTGTCAGCTTCTAGTTTCACATAAAAGATTCAATTTTAAAAATAGCCGAAACAGTTCCAATAATAAATTACATAATAAATTAATATGTATAATAATTACTTTAAGTAATTAAATTTAATTCAAGCAAATCCGGAAATAGAACTATTTTTTCTATAAGGACTTTTATCTAGAACATTCGAACGGGAGAAATATTTTTATATGGATATTGTCTCTGTAGGGGTTACCAGAGAGGAAACTAATACTCCCTAATATTAAGATAGGGTAATTAGTAAGTTAAATATCACAAAAAATAATTTTAAATTAAAGAGAAACGCATTTCACATTGCTAAACGTTAATTTTTTTTCTAGGTCTTGTGTTGTTATTGTTGGCAAATTCTGTTAGCAGAGGGCGAGTTGTGACAGACGTCATATTTGACGTTTTGATAGTTTGAAGGAAAATTCTAAAAGAACAGTTTGTTAGAGATTACCCGACTATGGGAGTAGATTTCATAAGATGGCATTCCGGTTTGAGTGTTTCCGGCGAATTGGAGTGCCGGGTCTGATGACGTCGAAATGATTTCAATCTCTGGCGTGAAGTGGTGGGTGATGTTTTGAGATCAATTCACTGAGGTAGGCATGAGTCCTGGTAACCTTTTGTTTTAATCTGAGGTCGTAATAATGTAGTGGATTTGAGGCGTCATTAACTTGAGAATATAGTCAACAAGTGTGTGGTTTATTTACAGGGATCCGTGCCCGAAACGAAGTTCCGGTCGCTGGCAGCCACGCGCACAGTTAAAATCTCCCAGCGCGTAAGTATCCCAAATGTAACATTGTTAAATATAATAAGCCGTCATCATAGGAATTCAAATCGATTTTTCATGGTGTCCGAATCATGCCTTGTCGCCAGGCGACGCAAGGCTCTTGGACGTGTCAAACCTCTTTAGGGGTGGATATTGCATCATCCCCCAATAGTCTAGCATTGTTTGGTTTTGTTTATTGGAATATCGTAGCCGTGTAGTGCCTTGGGTACTAGTTAAATGTGAAACTACACTAAAATTGAAGCATGGTGTTGAATATTATTGTTGTAGTGTTAGTTTATAGTTGTGCAACAGCGTTGGGAAGCTTTTGATAACCCATGGCGCTGCGAGTCCCTGATTATGATAGTAGTAGTAGTAGTAGTAGGAACAGAATTATAAAATTTATTTGAAATTAAAATTATCACCGACCCGCTTGGTCACTTTTGACTCTTAGGATTTTAGTGTGTTTTAGGGGGTGATATAGCTTGATAATAAGGTTTAGAGTACTTTAAACAGTAAATTATAGTTGGCAAAATTAACAGAAAGTTAGTTGGACTTAGGGTCAATTTCGACTGATAGTTTTTTTTGTTATTTTCGGCTCAATAAATTAAAAGGAGTAACGTAGATGATTAGTACCTAACCTAATATAAGGAAATATTGTGACTAACCCCCTCTTTTAAATAATAAGAGTGAAATAAAATTTATAATTTTATTTTATTGTTGTTGGACAAAATTTTAGTGTGTGTTCTTTTACAATATACTGCCTAGCTGTAAAACATTTTTTGGTTTTATTTGATAACATCCTACTGACGCTTGCGTTTGGGATTTTCTTCCTTTTCCCCAAAAGGGACAAAATCTCAAATGTAACAATACCTAAGACCAAATTGTACTGGTTGTTACAGATTGCTCATCCAATGAAGACGATGTAGTGTTTTAAGAAAACACGTTTAGACATTATTATTACCCACAGTCGGACGACGATGAACTTCCTTCGTTGCAGAAGAAAGAATCAATCGATGAATTCTTTGAACCACCAAAGAAGAAGCCGATAACAATGAGATCTTCAACAGTTGGACGTTGTTCCGGGAGTGATTCGACATCTTACGTGTCAACCAACACCAACGACGGAGCAAGTGCAACACATCTCATTAAGATTGAGGTGTATGATTTGAAGAAGCTTGAAAACATTGATCAATCGGACCATTGGGCGCATGTAGATGTTCGTGTGAAATATTACACGAAGTCAACCAATGACCATCATCACAAGAAAACTCGTCAGCTTATTTACAACATAACAAAAGTCATATCCAATTCTCTGAACTGTCGGAAGTACTCTTACAGCAACAAAGATAAAAAATACCACAGCTAAATCCATGGTATTTGTGATATTAAAAAACCGGAGCACTTCTTGTGTCATATCTTAATTACGAATAAATCAGATATTGGTTTGTGAGTATGTAAAATAAATGTTGTTAAAACATTTAATTATTTTTATTTATTTCAAAGGTTTTAATGAAAATACCACGGTATATTTCAACATATTTATTAATAATTTCTTAAAAACTGAAATAGGCTACTGTTAAGTACATGTAATTGAATCAATAAAAAAGACTTAAACATATGCTTTTCCAACACTGTTTGTTATAGAGAGTCTACATCAACTCTGCTACCATTTTACTTAAAACTAACCTGAATTATAAGAAATATAAACTAACTTACATACTATGAAGACGGTGGCTGCGCGTCCCGACGCCGCTCCGCCTCGTTTCAGCCCGGTGCAGTCCGCCGCGCCGGCTGGCTTCGGGCTGCTGTGGTGGTGGTGGTGGTAGCTCGCCTCCCCGGCGACTGCGCTGGCTGCTGTGGTGGTGGAAAGGCCCTAAGCGTCCCGTGGCTACCCCTGAGAGCTCTCAATCCCAGACAAATACGTACCACCGTGCACAATACCACATAGCACTGTTCACGCCACCAAACAACTCACTGAGTTTAAACTTATTAAAGTTTACACTGTTTCACAACTTAATTACTACGGTCCGCCGAATTTACTGATCATGTGCCCTACATATCAAATTACCAATACAAATTAATTTCACACGACCCCGCGTTCCGGTTCCTAACCTATTTCTAATGTGAGAGTGTGTCACACTGACATTGACAGCCGTCTGTCAAATACAAATTAAAACTAACACAAAAGGTTGCCAGCCGTAAGTGGCCATTTTGTTCCGAACAGACCCCTGCCCCGATCGGAAGGCTCCGATCGTTAGCTCAATCCATCGGGCAAGGAGAGACAGTTGTTGCGGCTCATCGCGGAATCGAACCGCAGTCCCATACTCGCCAACAAACAACTTTACAATGCTGCCACAGCTACAAGCAAGGAGAGCAAGTCATTCTCCTTCAACAACATACTAAATCTAATTAGCCAAATTAAAATAATATTAAATTATCTTATTTACCAAAGCTTATTTTCTAAAAATTTACAAACATCAGTTAAATACACCCGTGCCCTTGCCATTTTGTGCCATTGTCGGAGCGAATAAGTGAAGGTAGACCCTTACGCGACACGAAACGATCCAACGCGACGACGAAGGCCTCCGTGGACACGAAGTATCTCCCAAGAGGACGGCCTTAGTAGCCAGGCACAAAAAAAACACAAAATATTTACCTACGACCCGAGCGTTGCAAAAGTTGATCGGTTTTACCGAGAAAGGTCCAGCAGAACCCGTTGCGGGAAACCCCCAAGAACGGACGAGACTGAGCGACTCGGTCCGAAGGCGGACCCCCCGTCTGCGGCTGCACGGGTGAAGACGTCCACTGTGACAAAATAAACACCGAAAGAGCACTACACAAATAAAGCTCTTTGGACAAACAATATTCAAAATTACAAATTAGGTTACCTAGTAACACATCCAACAGACGTCAACCGTGACGTACTGGCCTATTGAAAGGCTTCACAATCCTCATGGGCATGGGCTACCATGTAGACCATGGGAGGTTTCTCAATTTCCCAAACTTGTGCATAGTTATGGAAATGGTACACAAACGCAATGACTCTAGACTATGCGGAGTCGAGTCGTCAAACTGTGTACATAATAGAAACAAGACCAAAATAGTTGGCACTGCCAGACGTGTAGAGCGACCCAGAGCTATCTGGGTGCCTAGTAGGACCCGTCCTAGAAAATCCGAGCCCAAGAGTAGGTCAATTGGGCCAGGTGACAAAGTGTGGGTCGGCCCGATCTAGACCAATGTCTGTGCCGTTATCCCTACGGGCGAATCGGTAAAAAGCTGTTAACCTACTGTTACGGCGAAAGGCGGTTCGCCGTAACAGCGGCGAAATAAGGCTTAGGCAGGAATAAGGGAAAATCTGGGGCTTACCTGGTTCGGGCTGGAGCTGAAGGTGGCTGGCGCTCTAGGCGCGGGCGGCGGGCTTGAGGGCGGCAACACACAAACACAGTTCACTGAAGGCACTGGTCGTAGGCGGTTTAGGAATAGTTGAGCTGGTACCAAGCGCTCTTAATTCACAAACACTGTAGTCGTGGTTGTTCGCGGGCTGAATTCTTGCGCGGGCGACGCGTGGGTTCGTCTTGAACGCTCTAAGCACACTGCGTCGTTGCGCGGCGCCGGCGGACACTTCGTCGAGTATAATTGTCAACTCGCTGTGATTGGCCGATCACTCGTTGCCCAGTCGTTGCACCAATATGCATCTTAAATGACCGGCGCAGAGACGGTTATCCGTCGCGCTGTGGCGCGAACATCTTCCCGGGCCCCAGAGGGTAGGAGGGGGGGGGAAGGAATGGAAATTAAAGGGGAACTACAGCCCTGACTCGTGCTGTGTTGAGTTAATGTCGAGTGGGTGTGTATATGATGAGCTGGGAGGAATGTACGTGTGTGACTGTATGAGTACAATTGTATGAGGGCTGAAAGCCTGTGTCACGAAGCACAGGGGGCGCGGGGGCGCGAAGCGCCGAAGGCGCATAGGCGCACGGGGCGCGTAAGCGCAGAGGCGTGGGGGCGCGGGGGCGCAAAGCGCCGAAGGCGCATAGGCGCACAGGGCCGCAGTCAACGCAAAGGCGTGGGGGCGCGGGGGGGCCGCAGTCAACGCAAAGGCGTGGGGGCGCGGGGGGGCCGCAGTCAACGCAAAGGCGTGGGGGCGCGGGGGGGCCGCAGTCAACGCAAAGGCGTGGGGGCGCGGGGGGGCCGCAGTCAACGCAAAGGCGTGGGGGCGCGGGGGGGCCGCAGTCAACGCAAAGGCGTGGGGGCGCGGGGGGGCCGCAGTCAACGCAAAGGCGTGGGGGCGCGGGGGGGGCAGAAGCGCGGGGGGCCGCAGTGACTGCATGCTAAGTAAGATCGTGCACTGAGCACAGCACCAAATAGGCACAAAAAACAACAACAAAAAAGGTCTGTACACTGGGCCTACCATCATGTAGTCACTTGAATCGTAAACCGAGCACAATGGCATATAGGCACAAAAAAAGGGCTGTACACTGGGCACAAAAAAAAGGCTGTACACTGGGCATACCATTATGTAGTCACATGAGTCGTGAACTGAGCACAATGGCATATAGGCACAAAAAAGGGCTGTACACTGGGCACAAAAAAAAGGGCTGTACACTGGGCATACCATCATGTAGTCACTTGAATCGTGAACTGAGCACAATGGCATATAGGCACAAAAAAAGGGCTGTACACTGGGCACAAAAAAAGGCTGTGCACTGAGCACGATAGCATACAGGCACAAAAACAACAACAAAAAGGGCTGTGCACTGAGCACGATAGCATGCAGGCACAGAGGCACAGAAAAGCGCAATGCGCACTCTGGCGCAAAGAGCAAAGGCGCAATAAAAGCAAATACAAAGCAGACTGCATGTGTGTATGAGCTGCAGGCTGATGTGTGGGTGCACATGTGTAGAAGTACTATGCTCCTGTGGTGAGCACGCACGAGATTGAGTCGATTGCCAAGGCAAGAATTAAAAGCAGAAAAAATATAAAATTAACACGACCATAAAAATTTCATTACAAAATAAAACGGGAAAAACAACAATATCGTCGTCTAGACGCGGGTGTATTATACATACCTAAAGTTATATGTGCAACCCAATTAGTAAGTAAAAATATAACACGAATCGAACACTGTTCTTGGAACACGTTCTTAATTTATTTTTGTGGGTAGGTTAATAATATTTCGCAATGCACTTTGCAACGTCTATCGTGCAGAAAGGGTCATGTAAGGCAATGTTACGCGTAAATTAGGAATGTTACGCGATAAGATCCAAAAATCAGAAATTAAAATTAAGCTACGTGACAACTACGAAATATGAGTAAATATTATTTTAACGGGTCGAATGACCAACATGTAATGAAATAGTTAATGGGCTGAAATAGTTATCCCATATACACATAATAGTGGACTGTATTAATAATGTGGGGCTGAATGTCTACGGTAACACAGGTACCTACTCCTGCGACCCCTCATGCGACCGCTGTGCATGCGAGGACGCATGCAGCGTTCTGTCGGCGGGTCGCTTTGCCGGAGTGTCCCGTAGCGCGGGCGGAAGCCACCGCGCCGCCGATTCCGGCTGGTAATGCTGTGTGGCATCGTCCGGTCGGTGAAGGGATGTGTGGTGATCTGCGATGCCACACACTCGGCATGCCTTCACCGACTTGCATTCGTCCGGGTAATGCGGTCCGAGGCAGCGGGGACAGCGCTCGCGCGACACCACAAAGTCCCACCGGCCCTGCGTCGGCTGGGCATTGTAGTCAGCGCACGCTATTAATCTATGCCCCCTAGTCTTACAGTAAGGGCAGTAAGGGCTGTTTGGGCTGGCGTGCATTGTGTGGGTGTTGTGTGCAGTTGTGTAGACGTGTATGGGTGGCGGCACGAGTCGAGGCAAAAAAATGAAGTGTGTAAGGTAGTAGGGTTTAATTTAGTGGACTGTTACTGGGATGTATCCGGCTCGTAAAGGATCAAAATGTTACGGCGAAAGGCGGTTCGCCGTAACAGCGGCGAAATAAGGCTTAGGCAGGAATAAGGGAAAATCTGGGGCTTACCTGGTTCGGGCTGGAGCTGAAGGTGGCTGGCGCTCTAGGCGCGGGCGGCGGGCTTGAGGGCGGCAACACACAAACACAGTTCACTGAAGGCACTGGTCGTAGGCGGTTTAGGAATAGTTGAGCTGGTACCAAGCGCTCTTAATTCACAAACACTGTAGTCGTGGTTGTTCGCGGGCTGAATTCTTGCGCGGGCGACGCGTGGGTTCGTCTTGAACGCTCTAAGCACACTGCGTCGTTGCGCGGCGCCGGCGGACACTTCGTCGAGTATAATTGTCAACTCGCTGTGATTGGCCGATCACTCGTTGCCCAGTCGTTGCACCAATATGCATCTTAAATGACCGGCGCAGAGACGGTTATCCGTCGCGCTGTGGCGCGAACACCTACAATAGTAGATTCATTACCGTTACCGAAATTGACATTCTCACATAGATGCAAATTAAAATTTCAAATCTAAGATTTCTTTTAAATCTTTCAAACCGCGGCCGCCGTAATAGAAAGCAAAACCGTCCGTGGTTTTGCTCTCGCAAAGGGGCAGGCTAGCTATGGCCTGCTCGGAAATGGGGGACCCATTTCCAAAGAAGGCCCCCGCCCGTGTGATACCGCGGGTGGTACGATAACCGCTGCGGCATAGCTCCATCGCGGTTGCACGCTGGCGCGCACAGAGCTAGTTGCAGGGAGGGGTCCCTCCTTCGGGACACTGCCGGGCCCCCGCCCGTGTGATACCCGAATCGCACACGGGCCGGCGGCATGGTAACCTGCAGGCGCGGGTTTGCGCGCCTGCGCATGGTTCACCTTCCGGTGTGGGGGCGCGCCTCGCGCATGACTGGGCCTCCAGTCCGCTGGTAGGTGTGTGCTCCGCGCTGGAGCACCCCTGCCCGTGTAATGCTGCCACCGCTGTTGAGTGGTCGGTGAAGCCGCTCCCGATCTGTTGACACACAACAATAATAAATGGAGTGGTCCTCCAAATGTACTCCAAATGTATAGCCAAAGCAAAGGCCGCTGCGCCTTGCTATGCGCCGCCTCGTCATTACACGCAGCCCTCGTCGGTCCTGGCACCGCGTCGTAGTGTGGCCCTTTTGGCCACAGTGTGTACAAGCCGGGTCCATGCCGGCTGCTGTAGTCAGCGCCGCCCGCCGCGACGTAGTGTGTCCTGGCTGCGGCTGTACCGTGGGATTCGCCCGGCGTCCCATTGAAGCCTGCGCCTCTGATGGCGGCAGGTCAGGCTGGGAGGTCGCTACGACCCCCGTCTCATCGCTGAGGAACTTTAAAAGTTCCTCCAATCCCGGCAGAGTAGCCCCCCCTTTCTCTGCCGTTTCCCGCTCAAACCGGGAACGAACGTCCGTTGGCATCTTGTCCAACACAATGTGTACCAGTAGCAGCGATCACTCGGCTACTGGCAACCCTAACTTTCGTAACGCGGTACACGCAACTGTGACTGGCGTCAACAGTTGCGTCTTTAAGTCCGCACGATTGGCTACCTTAGGTAGCGACAACAATTGGCACGCGTGTGCGTCTACCAATGACCCTTCTTCCACTTCGCCACCCAAACTTCCTAACTGATGGGTAGGAAGCCTATCAGGTATCCTGGGCCCTCCCATTGGTGGCGGTGTGGATAGCTGGACATCCCCTATCCGTCGCCTTTTAATGTCGCAGGCTGCCTGGACGACATTATCATTTATGTCCATGATTTGGGCAAACTCTTCCTCGTATGCAGACCATACCTCTTTGTGGGATGTTGGAGCAGTCTCTGACAAAACCACCATGGCGTTCTCAACCGAAGACACCCGCTGCCTTAACTGCCTGGCTCGCTCGAGGATGTCATCATCGCAGTCTAAAATAAAATAAACTTATACGTGTTTGCTACAAGAGGCGCACTAACAAATATAATGTACAAGTATTATTATTACATAGTCCGTATGCATAAATCAATCAAGTTAAAACCAATGTAATAATCTAATTAAATTTAAAATTGGTTTTCATAAATGAAGGCACCAACAAAACAAAATGTGCCATTATTATTGTACAAACCGTTATATAATAATCCAACCAAATTTCACATATGCCGCAGTGTAGAACAAAACAAATCTAATCGGTTCCAAAGAATTTCCAAAGAAAATTAAATAAAATAAAAATGTTCCTTAGTACTACATACGCCACTATGTGAACATTCATCGTCAATCATTTACCAAACAAATGTTACAAATGAATGGAACTCAAATTAATGAAACTAAATTATTTTCAAAGAAAGAAACAACTAATAGGAACAAAATAAATGTTACATAGCCGCCATGTAAACAAGCAATAAACTGCAATATTAATATATGTGTCTACAGCTTTGCAATCGCTAGACAACCAAACTACAAATATTGTGAATCAAATGCCTACAATATTTAAATATGTTTTCAAAATGAAACAACAAACCAAATCAAAGTACCACAATTTTCAATGCTTTAACTTTAAATACTAAATTAAGTTTTCAAACAATCAAGGAACAAACAAAATGTTTAATTATTTGCAAACCGCTAGAATCTTAAAATTCAGTTTGCACAACAAATGCAAAATTAACATCAAAAATATTTATTTGTTGTCACAAGTCGACACTACCACAGCGAGACTAATTCTAAATTAGGTTTTTAACAACAAAGAAAGATAATTAGCGGTTATCATACATATCCACATAATATTTAATACAACCCACAGTTATATCCTAACTCAAATAAATACATTCTAAATATGTAACCAAAATGCAATTATAGCAAGTTAGGTATGACAATTATTGCATTCTTGCAATGACTTTCCGCAATGAAATAATCCACGCATTCTAAATGCGAGACAAAACCCAAATTAATTATTGTTACACTACTTGCTATAATCAACAAAACAAAACCTACATATTACAACATTGCATTATGAATACAATTTAATATGCGGTTGCAAACAATCTTAACACTAAAACTAATAACTAATTACTTGAGGCCCGTAGACAAAACCACGCTCTGGTTTACCAAAAATTGTTTGTTATAGAGAGTCTACATCAACTCTGCTACCATTTTACTTAAAACTAACGTGAATTTTAAGAAATATAAACTAACTTACATACTATGAAAACGGTGGCTGCGCGTCCCGACGCCGCTCCGCCTCGTTTCAGCCCGGTGCAGTCCGCCGCGCCGGCTGGCTTCGGGCTGCTGTGGTGGTGGTGGTAGCTCGCCTCCCCGGCGACTGCGCTGGCTGCTGTTGTGGTGGAAAGGCCCTAAGCGTCCCGTGGCTACCCCTGAGAGCTCTCAATCCCAGACAAATACGTACCACCGTGCACAATACCACATAGCACCGTTCACGCCACCAAACAACTCACTGAGTTTAAAGTTATTAAAGTTCACACTGTTTCACAACTTAATTACTACGGTCCGCCGAATTTACTGATCATGTGCCCTACATATCAAACTACCAATACAAATTAATTTCACACGACCCCGCGTTCCGGTTCCTAACCTATTTCCAATGTGAGAGTGTGTCACACTGACATTGACAGCCGTCTGTCAAATACAAATTAAAACTAACACAAAAGGTTGCCAGCCGTAAGTGGCCATTTTGTTCCGAACAAACACAACATTAATTAATGTACAATTCTTTATTAAATATTTCATCAAAGTCACTAAGAGGCATACCTCTAAGTTTAAGATACAAATACACAAGACAATATTCACCACAAAGAATAAAAATATCGAATACAATTTTTTTTTATCTATTTATTTGGTTCACCAGTGTTTGGCTACACTTTTACATTTAATATTTACAGCTAGCATTCTTATAACTTAGTGCAACAATCTTTGAAGGTAAACACCACATGCATTAAAATGAGAAACAAACGTAAAACAAAAAAATATAAACATGAAAGGAAAATACAAATTTGTAATAAAGACAATATAGTGCATCAGTCAGTGCATTATTTTAACTTAAATTGTACAAAATAGTTTTTAACATTTTATTTACTGTAATTTATAATGACCCCAAGCTAATGTGTCAGTGGAATTTGGTATAATGTATCTCTTGGTAACATTGTAAGACAAACTAATTTTATTTATCTTTTGAGTAAAAATCACATGCTTAATGGATCTAAAACGATGCATTTCAGTAAGTTCTAAATTTTTTTAAACAAACAACAAAAATAGACAAACTCAGTGCGTTTTGTACTAATTTTAATAAGTAATGACTATTTGAATTTACACAACTTATGATACCTATCTCTATGTTGTTTAACAAGACCAGGGGGGTTACTCTCGAAAGCAAACGCAATCTTAATACAATTCCAACGCCATTAATATGTATCGATATTGGGATAAGTAAAGATAATTCCAGAACGCCACCTCGATAATAATTTGATCAATCAATTTCCACGCAATTTAATTCCAATGTGGCGCTATTGACGCTGACAAAAGTGCCATTTGACATTTTTTAGATTTGTGATTGGAAATTGATTAATGCAATTCTGTTTCAAGAGTAGCCTACCAGATAGTTAATGTAATGATTATTTGAACTTCAATTTAGGATAATGTTACTTTCGAAACAAGTCTAATTTTAATGAACAATGTGTGTTTCTCAGTCACGAATTTAAACAAGTTCGAAAGCTATTTTAAAAGAGCATATAAACTAGTTTCAAATACAAGTAAATGGAATTTATCTAATTTTAATGAACAAAGTTATTAAGATACACTCTTAACAAAAAGTTAGTGAGTTTGTTTGTGTTATAATTAGGGCATGTACTCCGGAGTTCCGGAGTTTCGTAACTCCGGCGTTCTGGGCTATTTATTCCGGTATTTTAAATCCGGAGTTGGAGGCTTCAACATCGCAACTCCGGAGTTCAGTATTCCTAGTCTAAAACCTACACAGCGCAGCAATATCCGCCTCGCCAATGAACTATACCTATTCCAACTTTCGGCATTTAGTAAAAGAGACAGGTTTATAATTTTTGACCATTTAATATAAAATACGTAGCTCACTATCTGACAAAACGCTTGATGCTCTTATTTTCCTAAGAACGCACTTTCAAGAAGAAGGAGAACAATAATCGAAAAAATAATAGGTTACATTACCTGTGAAATTTGCATTGCATTTGCCAAGTAAATAGAAAAGAATATCTCTCTTAATTTTATATTTTGACTTTAAAAATTTTATTACTTTTACTACTCTGTCAAGAAAGTACCGGGAAAAGATCAATAACACACAAAATCTTAGTTATTCATACAAATTTATTTTATCGCCTTTAAAGTATGCTCCTTGAGAAACGATACACTTACGCCAAAGAATAATCCAATCATCAAAACATTAACGCATTTTCCGGTATTGAGTTCAGTTCTCGCCGCGAAATCTCCTCTACCGAATGAAAACGGGTGCTACGAAGTGGTAATTTAAGTTTAGGAAAAAGAAAGAAGTCGGCTGGAGCCATATCTGGTGAATAAAGTGGTTGCTCGATGGTATTTGTTGAGATTTTGGTCAAAAATTTGTTGACAATGATGGCCTTGTGCGAAGGCACATTATCGTGGTGCAAAATCCAATAATTTTCTTTCCACAAATTTGGCCTTATTTATCGAATTTGCTCTATTAAATTCCGCAAATTGCTCAAATAATATTCTTTATTTACCGTTTGACCTTCCGGCAAGAATTCCGAGTGCACAACACCGCGATAGTCAAAGAAAACAGTCAACATGAGTTTGACTTTTGATCGACTTTGGCGTGGTTTTTTTCGGTTTCGGTTCAGTCGGAAGGCGCCACTCCGAAGCTTGTTAACGAAAACAAAAGTTTGCATGTCAAACTCGTAAACGCACGTCTCGTCATCAGTAACAATGCATTGCATGAATGCTGGGTCGGAATTGACTCGTTCTAGCATGTCCTCAGCGACTCTTATGCGATTGATTTTTTGGAGAAAATTCAGGTATTTTGGGACTAGCCGAGCGGCAACATGTTTCATACCTAAGTGATTATTTAAAATGGTACGGATCGACTCGTGAGACACAAAAAGTTCAGCGGCTATCTCTCTCAAACTTCAATGAGGATTTTCAGTCACCATTTCCTTCACTTTTGCGATGTTAACTTCAGTTGAAGACGTTGAAGGCCTACCAGAGCGAAGCAAATCTTCCATCACATCTCGACCGCTTTTGAACGCTTTGTACCACTCATAAGCACGTGTTTTTTTATGAAGTCGATTCACCGTAAGCCTTCTGTAACATTTTCAGTGACTCCGAACACGAAATTCCATTGGCGACGCAAAATGTATAACAGTTGTGCCAATCTAACAACAAAAAATTGAAATTGGGATCATAAACAAATCATCCGTTCCAGAAACTTTTTTGACAGAATGTATTGTGAGACCACAGACATATGTGAGACTGATTGTTTATTGTTTTTGTTCAAGTGATTTGTTTCAGATGTGGTTTAATATTGGTTGATTTTATACCAAAGAGTTGTAAAACTGATTTTAAACAAAATATCGCGTTAGTTTTTTTAACTCTAAAAAAGTCTAAATCCGGATGGGGGGTAAGGGGAGAACGGCAATAACATCTAGCCGACCCAATAGTCATCCTCACCTGCACGCGTCTGATCGATCGATCCATACCCAACGTTAAATATATGATGAGTACGAATGAGAATAATACGATGCGCTGCGATCCGGCTAGCCCCCGGCGCTCTCAGGTACCCAGGCCTGTGAGTAAGAAATATGCTCCCGATGACTCTGCAGGAAGTGGCTGCCCAGGCTTCTGTACGGGTAAATGTTACTGGTGATAAACCGAAAGCCAAACTAGTTCAACAGGCTTTCCACAAAGGAATGTTTCTCAACAGACCCAGAAGCTCTTCACAAGGAGATCTCACTCTTAACACTGTCTCAAGCCTGTATAACTTAATCCAACCATCAACATCAGAATGGCAAAAAAATATACAAACAGAGCAAGAAGATGTTGAAACACACAACAAGAATAGAGTGGACCCGGCAGACAGTACCGAAGTCAAGACAGTCAAAAAAACGTAAATTTTCAACATCACCAGAAGGAGTAAAGATCACAAATCGATACGAATAACTGCCGATAGATCTAACTGATGATATTGAAAACCAGCCAAAAGAGAATAAACCATTAAAACCACCTCCAATAATTCTCTACGGCGTAGAAGATGTCCAAAAACTTACAAACAACAGCTGAAAAATCCTTATTCACTTACAAAATTGTCAACAAGAATCAAATGAGGATCATAGTAGCAATTAGTAGCAAAGTAGAAGTGTACAAAAAACTTATTACTCTGGTTCGTGAAAATGGGTTAATAGGGCATACTTTTAACAGTAAAGACAAACGTTGCTGTAGAATTGTCATTAAGAACTTGCACCACTCAACACCACACTCCTCGATTAAAGAAGCACTTGATAGCACTGGGAATATTGTACATGGCGAAATAACAAATGCTAGATATGGACCTGAGAAACTGCCCACTTCAACATTCTTTGTCAATTTACAACCTGGGCCCAACAACAAAGCCGCAAAAGAGATCAAACACATATTCAACCAAGTGGTTCTAATAGAGGAACCGAAGAAACGAAAAACTGTTGTTCAATGCCTGAGATGCCAGCAATACGGTCATTCTAAAAACTACTGCCTGAAACCATATCGCTGTGTAAAATGTGCTCAACCACACAAGACTTTCGTTTTCCCCAAAAAGACCGTAACACCCCTGCACTCTGTACATTATGTCTAGGTTCCCACCCAGCTAACTACAAAGGCTGCCAGGTCTATAAAGAAATTTTGGCAAGAAAAACTACTAAATACCAAACACGTCCGGACAGAAATGCGACACAAAAACAGATCGTTCCACCTAATCCACCTCAAAAACGAGTCCCTACTACAGGATGCATAGAACGTACATATTACGAGAAGCGAACTTACGCCGAAGCTACAAACAATCAATCAATAACTACGATCCTAGTACATTTTGTCTACCCTCAACAAGCACCCAAGTTCTGGAAGAAATGCTAACAAAACAATCAAAAAAGTTTGACCTTCTCTTACAACAGATGAGTTCTCTTATGAGCCTCTTAACAACCCTCGTCAATAAGTTGGTAAAGAGTTCTAATTACAGATAGCTACTTGGAACATAAATGGGCTAGCCCCAAACAAGGATGAAGCCGAAGTGTTCCCGCCAAAGCCGGGACGCCCATTCAAATGTTGACTCAGCGGTTGTTGACGACCGCGTCCGCCTATCTGCCGCGGCGCCACCGCTGCGCGACCCGCGGCCGCTCGCTTCGTGAGCCGCCCGCGTCACTCGTCAGCTAGCTACCGCGCGCGCACGCAACGGCCTGACCGTGAAAGTTGATAGTGACCCCTGAACCTTAAGTGAAGAGAACGCCTGAATGCCTATTGTTTAGTGTAGTGACTGTGCGCCAGGAAACCAACCTACCTCGCCGCCCGTGGTCAGCTCGTCTCCCGGTTCCTGTGACTCATCATCCCTGTAAGTACTTCACTATCCATACCTACCCAGCCCACAACCTTTCTTTACTCTGCTGTATTTGGCGGTGTCTTCTGACCCGCGAATACATTTATGGTCATTCGACCCGTTAATAATCGGCGACCTAACCCGTAGCCCGTATTTTCACCATAATTTGGTAACCCATTCCATCTGCTCGTACAATAGATTACAGTCCGCTAAAAATAATATTTCCTCATATCTCGTAGTTATCACGTAACTTAATTTTAATTACTTATTTTTAAATTTCATCTCGTAACATTCCTAATTTCATTACCTTACATGACCCTTTCTGCACGATAGACGTTGCAAAGTGCGTTGCGAAATATTATTAACCTACCTACAAAAATAAAATAAAAACGTGTTCCAAGAACAGTGTTCGATTCGTGTTAATTTTTTACTTACTAATTAAGTTGTACATTGTTTATGTTGGTTTGATGCATTAGCACACACTGACCAATTTTGTCCTGACTAAGCGCGCTTGTGTAAATGATTGTTGCCTAATATTACTTTGTTCAGACTCCTAACGGTAAATTAGTAGTTAAATTATTACGTTACGTATGGTATTATGACGAGAGATTGCATTGTTATTTTTCCCGTTTTATTTTTTAAGGAATTTTTTATGTTCTTGTCGTGTTAAATCGGCTCAGATCTCGTGCATGCTCACCACGCGTGCCAAGTAGCGTGCTTTATTTTTTCGCTCGTGTTAATTTTATATATATTTTTTGTTTTTAATTTTTGCCTTTGCGATCGGCTCATTCTTTGTGCGTGCTCACCACATGAGCTTAGTGTGTTTCAGTTAGTTTCATCAGTTTTTTTTTATATCGCTTACGGCTATTTGCGTGCGTCGCCTTCGCTTCTACACACGTTTGCCCACTTGTGGGACACAGACAGAGTGTCCCAATTTAATTTTTTTAATTAAGTTTTTGTTTATTTTTAATTTTTTTTGCGACCGACTCATTCTTCGCGCTAGTTTCCGCTACAGGTCTCCCCGACTGTGACCGCCTTGCCCAATAGTGGGCTACGGATGACGTGATTTCTTTTGTTGTTTTGTTTGTTGTTTGTTTTGCGGTCGGCTAATATTACGTACGCGCGTTCAATAGACACAGACATACACATACACATGCGTTTGCCCACCCGTGGGCCATATACAAGGCGTCCCAACTTAGTTTTGCTTTCTTTATTGTTGCGCTAATTTTAGCCCATTTGCCCTTACCTTAGTAAACAAATACGTCCAGCCCAACTATAGAATATATACAGGGTGTTGTTCTTTTTACTGCCTTTAAATTTGTTTATTTTAAAAAAAAAAAATTTTTTATTATTTTTTTGTCTACTTTCATTTATCGCGATGCCGACCAAGTCACAAGCCGCTATTTTTAGGGAGGCAGTTAAGGCCATACTTCAGCTCCTTGAGATAGGGTCACAAATTATTGCTGGCGGCACCACACATTCCATATTGGAGTTTAACGTGCGTTTCGCACAGATACAAGGCGTGAAAGACAGGATGGACGCAGTGTATTATAGCATTCTTGACGAGGAGGACCTGGACGAGAAGACCGAGAAGGCATACACTGAGAACCACACAAAAGCCTCCGGGGCGTACCTGGGGATACTTATGGCTAGGGAGGGAATCTCACCCTCTTCCACGTCGTCCCCAACCCATAGCGCTCAGCCCAGTTTCGGCGTCAATACGCCCACAGCCGTCCTCCCCAAGATAGCGCTGCCCAGGTTCAGCTCAAAAGTGGAGGACTGGCCCTCCTTTATTGCACTGTTCAGGAGTTTGACTGACGACATGGCGACCTTGTCGGAAGCAGTCAAGCTCCACTATCTCTTCGCGAGCCTCAGCGGTGAGGCATTAAGCATAGTGTCCCACCTAAAGGTCACCAATGAAAATTTTGCCGTGGCCATGGACATCCTTACCAAACGGTACGAGAACCGCCGGGTTCTCATCGATAGTTTTGTGGACATTATCCTGGGGCTGCCAAGCATCCATACGCGCTCGAACATCCGCACACTGTTCCTCACGCCGCTCATATCGGCTCAGTGTGCCCTCAACAATTTAGACCTGCCCATAGGAGACGACTACGTGTTTGTGTCAATAGTGGTGCGGAAGCTCAAGGGCGAGCTCCGCACGCTATTTGAACGCAGGCACGGGTCAAGTAACACCCTGCCCACGTTAAGGGACCTTATCTCCTACCTCGAGGAGCACGCGCGCTGTGTGGAGACAGAGTTATCCAACATAGCCATGGCTCAACCCATTCAGCCCCAGCCCGGCCCTTCTCGTAGCCGCGCGCCTCCACAGTTGCCCCATCGCACTTATGCTCAGATGGCTCAGCAACAACCCGACCATTACCGTGGTCACTCCTCAGCTCCATCACCTCACCGCGCCTATGATCAGCCTACTCACCTACCGTTCCGCCCAGTGCAGCAAATGCGTCACCGCCCATCCACCTCCCCGGCTCGCAGTCAGCCCTTCCCCGTCTACTCGGCCTTCCAGCAAAGCTGCTCCTCATCATTGTCCTCGTCCTCTTCCTCACGCTCGACGTCCTACTGTCCCTATTGTGCCACTAGGGGACATAGGCTCATGACGTGCAGATGGTACAATGCCCAGCCAACGCAGGGCCGTTGGGACTTTGTACAGGCACGCGAGCGCTGCCAGCGTTGTCTCGGCCCTCACTACGAGAGCGAGTGCAGGTCAAGGGGGGTGTTTGCGCCACAGCGCAACGAATAACAACCGTCTCTGCGCCGGCAGAATTAGAGTGCATATTGGAATGCACTCCCCCCTTCGCACGGACAGTTGTCGCCGGACGGCGCCCGCGCAAAGCAGTGACCTTTGAGATCTCAAGACGAAATCACGCGTCGCGCGCCCTTGAACTCAGCCTTCAAAATAAAGCAATACCACTAATAGCATATGTGTAAAGTTACGCCTAACGCCTAACGAACTGCCCTAGTGAATAGTTTCGTGTAGTGACTGTGCGCCAGGAAACCCAACCTACCTCGCCGCCCGTGGTCAGCTCGCCCCCCGGTTCCTGTGACTCATCATCCCTGTAAGTACTTTATTCCCTTATACCTCCTGCCTAACCCTTATTTCGCCGCTGTTACTGCGAACGCCTTTCGCCGTAACATTCTGGTCATCTTCGAACCGGTAATATTAATGCCGGCGACCTTCCCGTAACAAGTATTCTTTTACCATTTCACCATAACTTGGTCTCACGTTCCATCAGCTCCTTTAATTACAGTCCACTAAAAAATAATCGTTTCCGCCCATAATCTAATTTGTGCCATCATTTCGGAATTCATTTGTTCACATAACTTTACCCTGCCCCAATAAAAATTTGGTGAGGTAGGTATAATTTGTTTGTGGTAGGATTGCGACCATACAACATCCGAATTATCTTGACGCAATTATTTCTGCATGTTGTTTTTATGTTGCTTTCGTGTATGCATCCGGTATTCTGAACCAGGATCACAGATCTATGGTGTCATACAATGTTTTTGTGATTTGAGCGAGCTAGTGTAATACTTGTACCTACCTATACGATCGTTGTCTAATGATACATTAAGTTTAATTAAGTTTAGTTAAATTATTGCGTTACGTTTATCGGTTGCACATATAATTTTATTTACGTATAACACACCCGCGTCTAGACGACGATATTGTTGTTTTTCCCGTTTTATTTTTTAATGAATTTTTTATGTTCTTGTCGTGTTAAATCGGCTCAAATCTCGTGCGTGCTCACCACATGAGCTTAGTGTGTTTCATTTAGCTTCATCAGTTTTTTTTTTATATCGCTTACGGCTATTTGCGTGCGTCGCCTTCGCTTCTACACACGTTTGCCCACTTGTGGGACACAATTGTCCCAATTTTTTTTAATTAAGTTTTTATTATTTGTTTATTTGTTTATTTTGTTTACTTATTTTTTCTGCGACCGACTCATTCTTCGCGCTAGGTTCCGCTAAAGGTCTGTCCGACTGTGAGCGCCTTGCCCAATAGTGGGCTACGGATGACGTGATTTCCTTTGTTGTTTTGTTTGCTGTTTGTTTTGCGGTCAACTAATATTGCGTACGCGCGTTCAATATACACAGACATACACATACACGCGTTTGCCCACCCGTAGGCCATATACAAGGCGCCCCAACTTAGTTTTGCTTTCTTTATTGTTGCGTTAATTTTAGCCCATTTGCCCTTACCTTAGTAAACAAATACCTCCAGCCCAACTATAGAATTTAAACAGGGTGTTGTTCTTTTTACTGCCTTTAAATTTGTTTAATTTTTTTATTTTTTATTATTTTTTTTGTCTCCTTTTATTCATCGCGATGCCGACCAAGTCACAAGCCGCGAAATTTAGGGAGGCCGCCAAAGCTTTACACCAGCTCCTAGAGGTGGGATCACTTATCATTGCTGGCGACACCAAACATTCCATAACGGAATTTAACGTGCGTTTCGCACAGATACAGGGCATAAAGGAGAAGCTGGACTCAGTGTACTACAACATTCTTGACGAAGAGAACTTAGACGAGGGGGTTGAAAGGACATACACTGAGAACCACACAAAAGCCTCCGGGGCATACCTGGGGATACTTGTGGCGAGGGAGGAAATCTCACCCTCTTCCACGTCGTCCCCAACCCATAGCGCTCATCCCAGTTTCGGCGTCAATACGCCCACAGCCGTCCTCCCCAAGATAGCGCTGCCCAGGTTCAGCTCAAAAGTGGAAGACTGGCCTTCCTTCATTGCGCTGTTTAGGAGTTTGACTGACGACATGGCGACCCTGTCGGACGCAGTCAAGCTCCACTACCTGTTCTCAAGTCTCAGCGGTGAGGCATTAAGTATGGTGTCCCACTTAAAGGTCACCAATGAAAATTTTGCAGTGGCCATGGACATCCTCACCAAGCGGTACGAGAACCGCCGGGTTCTCATCGATAGTTTCGTCGACATAATCCTAGGGCTGCCGAGCATCCACACGCGCTCAAACATACGCACGCTTTTCCTCACTCCGCTGGTGTCCGCCCAGTGTGCCCTTAGTAATTTGGATCTGCCCATAGGAGACGACTACGTGTTTGTGTCGATAGTGGTGCGAAAGCTTAAGGGTGAGCTCCGCACGTTGTTTGAACGCAGACACGGGTCTAGCAGCTCCCTGCCCACGTTGAGTGACCTCATCTCCTACCTCGAGGAGCACGCGCGCTGTGTGGAGACAGAGTTCTCCAACATAGCCCAGCCGCAGCCCATTCACGCCCTGCCCGGCCCTTCTCGTAGCCGCGCGCCTCCACAGTTGCCCCATCGCACTTATGCTCAGATGGCTCAGCAACAACCCGACCATTACCGTGGCCGCTCCTCAGCTCCATCGCCTCACCGCGCCTATGATCAGCCTACTCACCAACCGCTCCACCCAGCTCAGCAAATGCTTCAGCGCCCATCCACCTCCCCGGCTCGCAGTCAGCCCTTCCCCGTCTACTCGGCCTACCAGCAAAGCTGCTCCTCATCATCGTCCTCGTCCTCTTCCTCACGCTCGACGCCCTACTGTCCCTATTGTGCCACTAGGGGACATACGCTCATGACGTGCAGATGGTACAGTGCCCAGCCAACACAGGGCCGTTGGGACTTTGTACAGGCACGCGAGCGCTGCCAGCGTTGTCTCGGCCGTCACTACGAGAGCGAGTGCAGGTCAAGGGGGGCATGCAAGAACTGTGGGAGTACGAACCACCACACGTCCCTCCATCGACCAGACGGCCCAACGCACTCAGCTCATTCGTCGTCTGTACATGTGCCCCCACCACAGCTGACAGAGCACTCGAGGGAGCGTCCCAGAAACAGCAGGCGGCACGAACCCGCACATGCCAAACAGGCGCAACCCAGCTCTGCTCGCAGAGACAGCCCGCCCAGGTCCGGTTCGCCAGGTAGGCCCCGCGAACGCCGCCAGCAATTATGACTCCCTACTATCACAGAGCACCCTAGCGAAGAGGTAGATTTAGCCCATGCCCAGTCAACCTATGCCCACACAGCTGATACATACTCAGCTCATACAATTTCAGCTGATACTCAATCAGCTCACTCACCTTCTGTGCCCACTGGCACACCCATTTTGTTGCCAACCGTCTCACTAAGAGTCGCGGACGTACATGGCCATCTTCATACAGCCAGAGCTTTATTGGACTGTGGCAGTATGCTGACATTAATAACGTCACGCATGGCACGACTTTTGAACCTGCCATCAAAACCCACTTCTTTAAAAATTACAGGAGTTGGGAATCAGCACAAACATGAGTCAAAGGCGGCAATAACAATAGTATGCCGACCCACTCACAATGATACTCCTACAATTACTGCCACAGCTCACATTTTAAAAAACGTCACTGGCTACCTTCCCTTAGAGAAGGTACCAAACATTTCCCACGTACTAGGCCAGCCACCCGTGCCATTGGCTGACCAGCTTTACCACACACCAGCCCCGATCGACCTCTTATTGGGGTCGGACGTTCTTGGCCAGGTGTTGGACGGGACTAAGGTCTCGTTGGGCCCGGGCAAGCCCATAGGACCCATTGAGGACTTGTATGCGCAGCCGGCGCAGCAGGTTAACTCAGCTCACGTCGTTAGCTCACAACCAGACTCAGCTGAATCAGCCCAGGACATACGTCAGAGTCTGGAAAGGTTCTGGGAGTCTGAGGAGCCCCTCCCTCAATCTCACACTCATAATGATCCCCTGGAGGAACAATGCGAGGAAATCTTCCGCTCTACCACTACACGCGATCCCTCAGGCAGATATACGGTCGCTCTGCACTTTCTAAAGGACGCCCCTCAACTAGGTAAAACTCACCCTATCGCATTACGCAGATTCCTCAATATTGAGAAGAAGCTAATGGCGAACCCGTCTCTGCGTTCTAAATACGTCGACTTTATGGCCGAATACATCGACTTAGGGCACATGGCTCCCTGTCACCCAAATACATTCGCCCATAAACCTCACTTCTACATCCCTCACCATGGCGTATTTAAGTCAGGGTCGGACAAGCTGCGCATTGTTTTTGATGGTAGCTGCAAAAGCTCCAATGGTGTCAGCATAAATGAATGCCTACACACAGGCCCCGCCCTTCAACAGGACATTGTGGACATCATCATGTCCTTCAGAACGCATACAGTCGTTTTCAGCACTGACATCCTAAGGATGTTCAGAAATGTGCTGGTTGCCCCAGACCAGAAACGGTATCAGCTGATACTATGGCGGTCCTCACCAGATCACCCTCTGCTCACCTACGCCCTCAATACAGTCACGTACGGCTTAAGATCAAGCCCATATCAAGCAATCCGCACTCTGCTCCAGCTGGCTGATGATGAAGGCCATCGCTACCCTGGAGCCGCTCAGGTTCTTCGCAAGTCTATCTTCGTTGATGACATCTTGTGTGGTCATGACACGGTTGAATCCGCCCAAGCACTTCAGGACGAGTTGATAAGTCTGCTAGACCTGGGCGGCTTTCAGCTCAGTAAGTGGACATCTAACTCGCCTAAGCTGCTCGAGAGATTCCCCGACAACCAATGCGACATGCCCAAGGACTTCGACATGAACCCAGAGTCCACGTCCATTAAGGTCTTGGGTATACAGTGGAGCCCTCAGTCAGACGAGTTCACCTACCGCATCTCTCTGCCCCCCATCTTACATGTCACAAAGCGGTCTATTTTAAGCACCGTAGCCTCACTTTATGACCCTAACGGCTGGGTTTCTCCCGTTATCTTCCGCGCAAAGCTGCTGCTTCAGCAATTGTGGCTACTGAAGCTGGAATGGGATGAGCCCACTCCCTCTGAAGTGCAAACGGAGTGGCACCACATCTCAGAGGATCTGCCGCTGTTGTCTAGCATTCGCTTCCCTCGGCACGTTTGTGCAAACAAAGGCTCAGCTGCATACTCGCTTCACGGGTTTGCAGATGCCTCTGAGGCCGGGTTTGCCGCCGTTGTTTATCTCCATGAGCTCAATGCCTCCGGAGATACTTTAGTACACTTGATTGTCGCCAAGTCGCGAGTCGCACCAATCAAGAATCGCCTCACAATCCCCAAGTTAGAGTTGTCGGCCGCCACCCTACTCTCCCAGCTCATGATCCGTGTGTCGGTTCAGTTATCGGCCCATAGCAGTATACAACAACACATATGTTGGTCAGACAGTACGATAGTCCTGGCCTGGCTCAATACACCGCCTCACCGTCTTCAACCCTTTGAAGCCAACAGGGTAGTCAAAATCAGCTCAGGCTCACCGGAATGTACCTGGCGACACGTACCTTCCGAGCTCAACCCGGCAGATTGCGCAAGCAGAGGGATGTCTGCGCAATCCCTGTCAGCCCACGACCTATGGTGGTCTCCCACGTGGCTTGGACAGCCTTCTGAGTCTTGGCCTGCGATGCCCTTAGCTCTGGGCCATCACGCCCTGCCCGGCCTTAAGCCCAAACACGTCCCGTCACTGGTCACAGTGCCCGGTCTTGACTTTGACCTGCTCACTCGGTTCAGTTCACTAGACAAGCTCGTCGGAGTGACAGCTTGTCTAAAACGCTTTCTGCACAACTGCAGACACCACCCAGATTCGCGACGCTCAGGCCCCTTGTACGTCAGTGAACGAAGAGAGGCCCTACTTTACTGGGTGCGCAGTGTTCAGCACAATGAGTTTGCGGAGGACATCCACCGCCTTCAAACTGGCAAAATCTGCTCCGTCAGACTCCAGCGGCTGTCACCTCTCATTAAAGATGAGCTCCTTAGAGTTGGTGGACGACTGTCCCATGCGTCTATCCGATATGACGCGCAGCATCCGCTCATACTTCCCAGCTCTAGCCCACTTGTAGACCTTATCATTGACCACTACCACAAAATACACTGCCACCCTGGCGCTGACACTTTACACGCTATCCTACGCCAACAATTTTGGATATTG
This sequence comes from Scoparia ambigualis, assembly GCA_963921215.1. Lineage (NCBI taxonomy): Eukaryota > Metazoa > Arthropoda > Insecta > Lepidoptera > Crambidae > Scoparia > Scoparia ambigualis. Next base: position 2,362,129 of record OY992518.1, on the reverse strand, counting down.
TCCGCGCGCCGCATTATTAGACACCGAGTTTTTAAATGCATTAGATGCTTTCGATGCCGGGCCCAGCCGCAAGCGCCCTTCATGGCCGACCTGCCAGCCGATAGAGTTACGCCTCAGCCAGTATTTAGTCAAGTCACGACCGATTTTGCCGGACCATTCCTCGTTAAATCTAGTACCCTACGTAATGTTAAACTCTTAAAAGCGTACTTTTGTATATTCGTGTGCCTCTCAACTAAGGCGGTTCATTTGGAACCGGTCTCGGACCTCAGCACGGAAGCGTTACTCGCGGCATTACAGCGTTTTATAGCACGCCGCGGTGCCCCGGTTCTCATCCGCTCGGACTGCGGTACAAATTATGTAGGCGCTAAAAATCAGCTCATCGAAGTACAAAACTTTCTTGCCTTAAACAATGACACGATTGCGCACAAGCTCGCTGGTTAGCACATTACTTGGTTGTTGAACGTCCCTAAGGGACCATGGTTCGGTGCGTTACATGAGATCAACGTAAAATCAACAAAGCAACTTTTATATCGCGTAATTGGCGAACAACACCTCACATTCGAGGAATTCTCCACACTTTTAGCTCGAATTGAAGCGGTCCTTAACTCTAGACCTCTCTGCCCACTTTCGTCTGATCCTTCAGACTTTGAGCCGCTTACAGCCGGACATTTCCTTATAGGCCGCCCACTAACGGCCCTTCCCGAACTATCCGTGGAAGATAGGCCGATCTCCACACGTAGGCGATTCCAGATGGTACAGGCCCTTTCCCAGCGCTTCTGGACGCTGTGGACCCGGTCCTACCTGCATACCCTTCAAACCCGCTCCAAATGGTTGTCCCCATCCTCCCCTCCCCGAGTTGGCGAGCTCGTCCTCATCAAGGAGGACAACCTGCCTGCCCTTCAATGGAGACTGGGGCGCATTACTCGCACCCTGCCTGGGAAGGATGGCGTCGTGCGGGTGGTGGACCTGGACACCGCCAATAGACACCTCCGGAGGCCTGTGTTCAAGATTGCCAGGCTCCCTCTGGATGAGCCCACCCTGGGCCCCGGGAAGATGTTTGCGCCACAGCGCAACGAATAACAACCGTCTCTGCGCCGGCAGAATTAGAGTGCATATTGGAATGCACTCCCCCCTTCGCACGGACAGTTGTCGCCGGACGGCGCCCGCGCAAAGCAGTGGCCTTTGAGATCTCAAGACGAAATCACGCGTCGCGCGCCCTTGAACTCAGCCTTCGAAATAAAGCAATACCACTAATAGCATATGTGTAAAGTTACGCCTAACGCCTAACGAACTGCCCTAGTGAATAGTTTCGTGTAGTTACTGTGCGCCAGGAAACCCAACCTAGCTCGCCGCCCGTGGTCAGCTCGCCCCCCGGTTCCTGTGACTCATCATCCCTGTAAGTACTTTATTCCCTTATACCTCCTGCCTAACCCTTATTTCGCCGCTGTTACTGCGAACGCCTTTCGCCGTAACAGGGGGCATGCAAGGACTGTGGGAGCTCCAACCACCACACGTCCCTACATCGACCAGACGACCTAACGCACTCAGCTCATTCGTCTGTACATATACCCCCACCACAGCTAAGAGAGCACTCGAGGGAGCGTCCCAGAAACAGCAGGCGGCACGAACCCGCACATGCTAAACAGGTGCAACCCAGCTCTGCTCACAGAGCCAGCCCGCCCAGGTCCGGTAGGCCCCGCGAACGCCGCCAGCAATTATGACTCCCAACTATCACGGAGCACCCTAGCGAAGAGGCAGAACAAGACCATGCCCATTCAGATCATGCCCATTTAGCCCATGTCCCTTTAGCCCATGCCTAGTCAACCCATGCCCACACAGCTGATACATACTCAGCTCATACAATCTCAGCTGATACATACTCAGCTCATACAATCTCAGCTGATACTCAATCAGCTCACTCACCTTCTGTGCCCACTGGCACACCCATTTTGTTGCCAACCGTCTCACTAAGAGTCGCGGACGTACATGGCCATCTTCACATAGCCAGAGCTTTATTGGACTGTGGCAGTATGCTGACATTAATAACGTCACGCATGGCACGACTTTTGAACCTGCCATCAAAACCCACTTCTTTAAAAATTACAGGAGTTGGGAATCAGCACAAACATGAGTCAAAGGCGGCAATAACAATAGTATGCCGACCCACTCACAATGATACTCCTACAATCACTGCCACAGCTCACATTTTAAAAAACGTCACTGGCTACCTTCCCTTAGAGAAGGTACCAAATATTTCCCACGTACTAGGCCAGCCACCCGTGCCATTAGCTGACCAGCTTTACCACACACCAGCCCCGATCGACCTCTTATTGGGGTCGGACGTTCTTGGCCAGGTGTTGGACGGGACTAAGGTCTCGTTGGGCCCGGGCAAGCCCATAGCCTTCGGCACGATTTTCGACTTCGCGTTGATAGGACCCATTGAGGACTTGTATGCGCAGTCGGCGCAGCAGGTTAACTCAGCTCACGTCGTTAGCTCACAACCAGACTCAGCTGAATCAGCCCAGGACATACGTCAGAGTCTGGAAAGGTTCTGGGAGTCTGAGGAGCCCCTTCCTCAATCTCACACTCATAATGATCCCCTGGAAGAACAATGCGAGGAAATCTTCCGCTCTACCACTACACGCGATCCCTCAGGCAGATATACGGTCGCTCTGCCCTTTCTAAAGGACGCCCCTCAACTAGGTAAAACTCACCCTATCGCATTACGCAGATTCCTCAATATTGAGAAGAAGCTAATGGCGAACCCGTCTCTGCGTTCTAAATACGTCGACTTTATGGCCGAATACATCGACTTAGGGCACATGGCTCCCTGTCACCCAAATACATTCGCCCATAAACCTCACTTCTACATCCCTCACCATGGCGTATTTAAGTCAGGGTCGGACAAGCTGCGCATTGTTTTTGATGGTAGCTGCAAAAGCTCCAATGGTGTCAGCATAAATGAATGCCTACACACAGGCAACGCCCTTCAACAGGACATTGTGGACATCATCATGTCCTTCAGAACGCATCCAGTCGTTTTTAGCACTGACATCCAGAGGATGTTCAGAAATGTGCTGGTTGCCCCAGACCAGAGACGGTATCAGCTGATACTATGGCGGTCCTCACCAGATCACCCTCTGCTCACCTAGGCCCTCAATACAGTCACCTACGGCTTAAGATCAAGCCCATACCATGCGATCCGCACTCTGCTTCAGCTAGCTGATGATGAAGGCCATCGCTACCCTGGAGCCGCTCAGGTTCTTCGCAAGTCTATCTTCGTTGATGACATCTTGTGTGGTCATGACACAGTTGAACCCGCCCAAGCACTTCAGGACGAGTTGATAAGTCTGCTAGACCTGGGCGGCTTTCAGCTCAGTAAGTGGACATCTAACTCGCCTAAGCTGCTCGAGAGATTCCCCGACAACCAATGCGACATGCCCAAGGACTTCGACATGAACCCAGAGTCCACGTCCATTAAGGTCTTGGGTATACAGTGGAGCCCTCAGTCAGACGAGTTCACCTACCGCATCTCTCTGCCCCCCATCTTACATGTCACAAAGCGGTCTATTTTAAGCACCGTAGCCTCACTTTATGACCCAAACGGTTGGGTTTCTCCCATTATCTTCCGCGCAAAGCTGCTGCTTCAGCAATTGTGGCTACTGAAGCTGGAATGGGATGAGCCCACTCCCTCTGAAGTACAAGCGGAGTGGCACCACATCTCAGACGATCTGCCGCTGTTGTCTAGCATTCGTTTCCCTCGGCACATTTGTGCAAACAAAGGCTCAGCTGCATACTCGCTTCACAGATTTGCAGATGCCTCTGAAGCCGGGTTTGCCGCCGTTGTTTATCTCCATGAGCTCGATGCCTCCGGAGATACTTTAGTGCACTTGATTGTCGCCAAGTCGCGAGTCGCACCAATCAAGAATCGCCTCACAATCCCCAAGTTAGAGTTGTCGGCCGCCACCCTACTCTCCCAGCTCATGATCCGTGTGTCAGTTCAGTTATCCGCCCATATCAGTATACAACAACATATATGTTGGTCAGACAGTACGATAGTCCTGGCCTGGCTCAATGCACCGCCTCACCGTCTTCAACCCTTTGAAGCCAACAGGGTAGTCAAAATCAGCTCAGGCTCACCACAATGTACCTGGCGACACGTACCTTCCGAGCTCAACCCGGTAGATTGCGCAAGCAGAGGGATGTCTGCGCAATCCCTGTCAGCCCACGACTTATGGTGGTCTCCCACGTGGCTTAGACAGCCTTGTGAGTCTTGGCCTGCGATGCCTTTAGCTCTGGGCCATCACGCCCTGCCCGGCCTTAAGCCCAAACACGTCCCGTCACTGGTCACAGTGCCCGGTCTTGACTTTGACCTGCTCACTCGGTTCAGTTCACTAGACAAGCTCGTCGGAGTGAAAGCTTGTCTAAAACGCTTTCTGCACAACTGCAGACACCACCCAGATTCGCGACGCTCAGGCCCCTTGTACGTCAGTGAACGAAGAGAGGCCCTACTTTACTGGGTGCGCAGTGTTCAGCACAATGAGTTTGCAGAGGACATCCACCGCCTTCAAACTGGCAAAATCTGCTCCGTCAGACTCCAGCGGCTGTCACCTCTCATTAAAGATGAGCTCCTTAGAGTTGGTGGACGACTGTCCCATGCGTCTATCCGATATGACGCGCAGCATCCGCTCATACTTCCCAGCTCTAGCCCACTTGTAGACCTCATCATTGACCACTACCACAAAATACACTGCCACCCTGGTGCTGACACTTTACACGCTATCCTACGCCAACAATTTTGGATATTGTCCGCGCGCCGTATTATTAGACACCGAGTCTTTAAATGCATTAGATGCTTTCGATGCCGGGCCCAGCCGCAAGCGCCCTTCATGGCCGACCTGCCAGCCGATAGAGTTACGCCTCAGCCAGTATTTAGTCAAGTCACGACCGATTTTGCCGGACCATTCCTCGTTAAATCTAGTACCCTACGTAATGTTAAACTCTTAAAGGCGTACTTTTGTATATTCGTGTGCCTCTCCACTAAGGCGGTTCATTTGGAACCGGTCTCGGACCTCAGCACGGAAGCGTTACTCGCGGCGTTACAGCGTTTTATAGCACGCCGCGGTGCCCCGGTTCTTATCCGCTCGGACTGCGGTACAAATTATGTAGGCGCTAGAAATCAGCTCATTGAAGTACAAAACTTTCTTGCCTTGAATAATGACACGATTGCGCACAAGCTCGCTAGTCAGCACATTACTTGGTTGTTAAACGTCCCTAAGGGACCATGGTTCGGTGCGTTACATGAGATCAACGTAAAATCAACAAAGCAACTTTTATATCGCGTAATTGGCGAACAACACCTCACATTCGAGGAATTCTTCACACTTTTAGCTCGAATCAAAGCGGTCCTTAACTCTAGACCTCTCTGCCCACTTTCGTCTGATCCTTCAGACTTTGAGCCGCTTACAGCCAGACATTTCCTTATAGGCCGCCCACTAACGGCCCTTCCCGAACTATCCGTGGAAGATAGGCCGATCTCCACACGTAGGCGATTCCAGATGGTACAGGCCCTTTCCCAGCGCTTCTGGACGCTGTGGACCCGGTCCTACCTTCATACCCTCCAAAAGCGCTCGAAATGGTTGTCCCCATCCTCCCCTCCCCGAGTTGGCGAGCTCGTCCTCATAAAGGAGGACAACATGCCTGCCCTCCAATGGAGACTGGGGCGCATTGCTCGCACCCTGCCTGGGAAGGATCGCGTCGTGCGGATGGTAGACCTGGACACCGCGAATGGACATCTTCGGAGGCCTGTATTCCGGATCGCCAGGCTCCCATTGGATGAGCCAACCTTGGGCCCCGGAGGATGTTCCCGCCAAAGCCGGGACGCCCATTCAAATGTTGACTCAGCGGTTGTTGACGACCGCGTCCGCCTATCTGCCGCGGCGCCACCGCTGCGCGACCCGCGGCCGCTCGCTCCGTGAGCCGCCCGCGTCACTCGTCAGCTAGCTACCGCGCGCGCACGCAACGGCCTGACCGTGAAAGTTGATAGTGACCCCTGAACCTTAAGTGAAGAGAACGCCTGAATGCCTATTGTTTAGTGTAGTGACTGTGCGCCAGGAAACCAACCTACCTCGCCGCCCGTGGTCAGCTCGTCTCCCGGCTCCTGTGACTCATCATCCCTGTAAGTACTTCACTATCCATACCTACCCAGCCCACAACCTTTCTTTACTCTGCTGTATTTGGCGGTGTCTTCTGACCCGTGAATACACGAAGCCTTAATCAACTTACATAGGCTGGATATACTACTTGTGTCAAAAACGCAATGCGCAGCCAAATCTCTTATTAAAATAAAAATTTATATTACCTACTATGCTAATCATCCAGATGGTACGGGTCCTGCCGGAACTGCTATAATAATTAAAGCTTCCATAAAACACCATCTTCTGCAGCAGTTTGCAACATCCCACATACAAGCAACCAGCGTTTTAATAGAAGACAGAAATGGCGGTTTCACTGTCTCATCCATCTACTGCCCACCAAGACACAGAATTACAGAAGAACTCTTCACCGAATATTTCGTAAACCTTGGGGAGCGATTCATAGCTGGCGGACACTGGAACGCAAAGCACGTCCAATGGGCAGCAAGGTTGACTACCACTCGAGGAAGGGAGCTGAAAAAATCAATCGACAATCTTCATCTAAGATCCATAGCTACCTCAGAACCAACTTATTGGCCTACAGATCGTGGAAGGCTCCCAGATGTATTGGATTTCTTCATTGCTAAGGCTTTGTCGCGGTTGAACTATTCCATAGAGGCAAGTTTAGACGGATCTTCTGATCATACTCCTGTATTTCTGTCACTCAGCACTACGTTTTTAAGTAAAGAAGACAAAGCTATTCTCTATAACAAATATACAGACTGGGATTCATTCAGGATTCTAGTAAATGAAAAACTCAACCTTAGAGTGTCCCTCAAATCTAAAGACGTCATAGACACTGCCACTAAAGAATTTACTTCAGTAATACAAAATAGCCTGTGGAAAAACACTCTTGAAATTGTTAAGCCTATCACTAGATGGAGTGCAGTGCCTAATGACATAAAAGCCAAAATTCTAGAGAAACGAAGACTTCGCAGGGTGTGGCACTGTAGTCAACATTCTGCAGACAAGAGAGCTTACAACAGATCCATAAGGGATCTTAAAGAGATGCTAATGGAAGAAATGGAAGCTACTACAGCAGCCTATGTGGGGTCTTTGAGTGCCACTAGTGCAACGAACTACTCATTGTGGAAAGCTTGCAGGAAGACCTGTCAACCTGTTATCCCAAAACCACCTATCAGAACCTCTGAAAGCACTTGAGCTAAAACAACAAAAGAAAAAGCAAACGCATTTGCTACCCATTGAGCAAAAATATTTACTCCTAACGATCCTGAAGAGTCTGGTAGTATAGATACAGAGGTGGAATAAATTCTTAACCAAGATCTACAGATGGACCTTCCTATAAAGTCTACATCACCTGGTGAAGTCCGAAACAACATTAAGCTTCTCGGAAATAAAAAAGCTCCTGGGTTTGATCTGATAGACAAAAAGGTACTCCAAGAACTACCCAAAAAAGCTATTACCTCACAGCTCTGTTCAATGGCATACTCAGGACTGGTTTCTATCCTGCATTGTGGAAGGTCTCTCAAATTATTATGGTGCCAAAACCGGGAAAACCAGTTCATGAACTCTCATCATACAGACCTATTAGCCTACTGCCCGTCACATCGAAGCTCTTTGAAAAGATACTGCTCCAAAGAATCCTTCATGAAATTACAGCAAATTCCATAATACCGGATCATCAGTTTGGATTTAGGAGAGAACATGCTGCTACAGAACAAATCCATAGAGTATATAGAAAAATTAGAGAATCACTAGAAAAGAGGGAATACTGTTCTGCGGAATTTCTCGACATACAGCAAGCGTTCGATAAAGTGTGGCACAAGGGACTGCTATGCAAAATTAAAACGAGCCTGTCACATTCCTACTATAATATCCTCCAATCATATTTGTGTGGAAGAATATTTCAAGTCAAGGAGGGTGAAAGCACATCATGTTTCCAAAACATTCAAGCATGCGTACCACAGGGCTCTATTCTCGGACCAGTCCTGTACTCCGTATTCACAGCAGACTTACCACAGTGCTCAATTGTGATTGTAGCCACCTACGCTGACGACACGGCAATACTAGCACCCAGCCACAATCCTGCTCAGGCTTCTGGAATCCTTCAACAAAGCCTCTCGGACACTCACAGATGGCTGAAAAAATGGAGAATCAGAGCAAGCGCAACTAAATCTGTGCATGTTACATTTAGCCTCAGAAAGGAGCACTGTCCGCCAGTGAAGCTAGGCGATCAGAACCTTCCCCACTGTGATGTGGTAAAATATCTAGGGATCCACCTAGACCACAAGTTGACTTGGAGAAAGCATCTGCAAACAAAGCGAGATGAACTCAATTTAAAGTACCGGCGCCTCCACTGGCTGCTGGGCAGGAACTCCAGACTGTCGCTGGACAACAAACTTCTTATATACTTACAAGACCACACTTAAGCCTATTTGGACCTACGGCATACAATTATGGAGATCCGCATGCGACTCTAATATACAACTGATACAAAGAGCTGAAGATTGCATACTTAAACAAATAGCGAACACCCCCTGGTTCGTTAGAAACCGGGAAATTCATGACAATCTGGAGATCAAATCCGTAAAGGTAGAGATAAGCTTGTTCTCCAAAAGATACGTGTTTGCGCCACAGCGCAACGAATAACCGTCTCTGCGCCGGTCAATTAAAGTGCATATTGGTGCAACGAATGTGCAACGAATAATCGGCCAATCAGAGGGAGGTGACAAATATACAAGACGAACCTCTTGGACCGCAAACATCACGCGCGGTCGCCCGGGAGTGTGCTAAGAGCGTTCCAGGCGAACCCACGCGCGCGCGCGCAAGAACTCAGCCCGTGACCACGTCTGTTATGTGATCAGTTGTGTGTGCAGTGAAAGCGCTTCTTTTACCAGCTCAACTACCCCTAAAACGCCACCGACCAGTGCCCTGAGTGAACTGTGTTGTGTGTTGCCGCCCTCAAGCCCGCGACCTCGCGCCTAGAGTGCCAGCCGCCTTCAGCTCCAGCACGATCCGGTGATCACAGCCCGGAACCAAGTAAGCCCCAGCTATCCTATTTTACCATTTCCCTGCGTCGCATGTTGGTGCCTTAAGCGCCAACAATACGGAACCAGGATTATGCACCACCCTAATAAACTGGCGGTGGAATTAACAGCTCCTGATTCTGTAAAGCGCTTGAAACGGCGCAATATCTGGGACCTATACGTATAAACAAGTCCTAAGGGACAGTCCAAGAAAAGGGAAAAGTCCTAAAGGGAAAATTCCCTCCACTCCAAATTACTTCAGCTCATCTGCTTATAGTCAAACGACTGATCGCATGATAATATAATTTAAAAAAAAAACGGTATTAGCTCCGAAACTCCGGAATTGAATTGCCAACACCGGAATCCAGATCCGGAGTTGAGAAGCTTCCGGTTTTACATGCCCTAATTATATAATAGCAAAAATATATCACGAGAGATGGTCCTCATAGCGAAGATTTCACGCATACACAATGGACATGATTACAATTAACTCACTAACCGCCTCTGTGGTTAAGTGGTTAGGACCACCCCGGTCTCAGACTCAGGGCCCCGAGTTAGATTCCCAGCAGGGGTTATACATGTCTGTAGGTACTCGGTTTGGTTGGTGGTAGGACTTGATAAATCCGTCTGGCTAGCTACCCCTATTTTTTATCTAAGTCTGTCGCCACCAGTGCCTTAGTAGCGAGGATTCCAAATGAAGTGTGCCTCCACTTTAGTCTAACTTATCATCCCTTAACATCAGGTGAGACGAAGACAAAGCGCTTCCCTGAAGAATCAATAAAATACAATCGCATACCTAATAAGGTGATTAAGACCAAGGTGTCATTAACATTATTAGTAAATCAACTGGACAAAAGCACAGTGACGTGATCGACGTGATCGGTACGTCATAAGATTATGAGGTACATCGGGAATGGTGATTAAGACCGAGGAGTCATTAACGATTCATTAGTAAATCAACTGATAGCTGAGGCTCGAAGATTGTATCTCGGAAACGGTTAAAGATATCGCTCTGGGACCCAGCGCAAACGATTCAAATGGAGGGGTTTCATTTTTATAAATTTATTTTTTCGAGGTTCTGAAACGACTTGAACTTGCCCAGCGAGGGCCAGAACCAGACCAGATTTGAGTGAGCCAGATCTCTCGAATCCCTACTACTTGTACATGTCCATGAGATTATGAGTGCGCTGAAAATTAGTACAAAAGGGAAGTTAGCAAGTTATGACCGGATTACTGCTGAAATGCTGAGGTGGGAGGAAATGGCTAGTTGAATCCTGGTTGTACCTTATCTTCGATAAATGTCGGTACCAGATGATTGGCGTAAAGCTGTGGTCGTGACGATGTATAAAGGGAAAGGTTCATGCCAGAATACGAGAAACTACCGAGAGATGAACCTTTTCAGCATTGTGAGGAAGTTGTATGCAAAGGTATTGATTGAAAGGGTGATGCATGAACTGATCAGAGTATTTGAGATGTGCAAGCGGGATTTAGGAAGGCAATGGGATGCACGGCTCAGGTTTTCTCCTTAAGGTGCTCAACCGAAAAATACCTGGCCAAGCACAACAAGGTGTACTGTGCCTCTGTAGACCTGAAAAAGGCCTACGATCGAGTCGACTGAAAAGAACTCTGGAAGGTGTTGTCTGATTACGGATAAGAGAGCAAATTGATTCATGCACTGTAATCTCTTTATGAGGATTCCCGTGCATGTGTCAGGGTTAACGGCGCATACACTAATTGGTTTGAAATCTTTAGAGATGTCAGACAGGGTTGTGTTGTGTCACCACGACTCTTCAATCTGTTTTTAGACAATTGTATGAAAGTACTGAAAGAACGTATTCTGTGGAGTTATGATGAATGGGATCCGTATCAGTTGCCTCCTCTATGCTGACGACCAGGTCATGCTTGCGTCCTCTGTAGGAGAGTTACAAGATATGGTGTCCGTTATAAATGAAAAAATTAAAATTAAAATTATTATTGGACCTAAAAACATTGTAACTAAACTATAATGCGCGTTAACAGCTGTATTAGTAACAGCCATTAGCGCCCACCTCCGGACTTGGAGACAGCAGCGTTCCATATCATAACATTATATAATAACAATCAAAAATAAACACAAAAATAAAAAAACAGGTTGAGAATGGGTGTGTGTGTGTGTGTGGGGGGGGGGGGGGGGGTGTGCGTGTGTGAGTTTGTGTGTGTGTGAGTGTGTGTGATTTTATTTTATAAGGAGAGCCTCCGTCTCGTTTTAGGTTAGCTTTCGCAACCACTGCCTCAAGACTGTTTTACGTGGTGTTCTAAAAAGTTTCTGACCTATCAATGATACATTTTTTTTCAATTTTTAATTTTTTTTTCTACATAGTCTCCTTGTAAATCAACACACTTCTCCCAGCGATGCTCCTATCTCTTTAACCCGTCCAAATAGTACTCGGCGTTCTTCTTTGCAAAATAATTGTTTACGAAGGTTATTGCCTCCTCATTTGACGAAAATCTCTGTCCTCCGAGCGCAGTTTTTAGATGAGGGAACAAAAAGAAGTCGCTTGTGGCTAGATCTAGTGATTAAATCAGATGGTCTAGCAGTTCAAACCGTAATTCGTGGATTTTCGCCATGGCAACCGCTGAGGTGTGAGACGCCGCATTGTCTTAGTGAAACAGGATTTTCTTGTTCTGCAAATGCGGCCGTTTTTCCACAGTTCCTGCCTTCAGCTAGTCAAGTAGGTAATGATGCATAATATGCTCCTGTAATGGTTATTCCTTTTTGAAGATAATCGATTAAGATAACTCCATGAATATCCCAAAAAACAGTTGCCATCACTTTCCCAGCCGAAAAAACAGTTTTTGCTTTTTTTGGAGCCGGTTCCCCTTTTGCAGTCCACTACTTTGACTCTATTTTTGTTTCAGGCGTATAATTATGTATCCAAGTTTCATCTGCAGTAATTAATCGACGCCAAAACTTGGATTTATTGCGCCTTAACTGCGCCAACAGAGCGTTGGAAATGTTCATCCCAACACGTTTTTGGTCTAACGTGAGCAATCGCGGCACGGCACCCAACGCGCGGAAAGCTTTCTCATGCCTAAATCTTGATTTATTATGTGACAAACACGTTCTTTGGACATTTTCAAAACCTCTGTTATCTTTCGCACCTAAATTCGGCGGTTGTCTAGCACTATTTCGTGAACTTTAGCAATGTAATCGTCGGTAGTTGTAGTTTTTACGGCCGGTTTCAATAACCTATCTTTCTGTTGATGTGCCTACCAGAGTTAGAAATTTGACTTAAGCTCGTTACAAATTGTGTCAAATATCTAACTCTAGTAGTCAAAACAACAGAAAGATAGGTTATTGAAACCGGCCGTTAGACGTCCCGAACGTTCATCGTCTCCCAAGCTCTTACGGCCATGTTTAAACTCAGCTGCCCAAAATTTCACTGTGGTAAATGATGGTGTCCCCATACACAGAGTCTAACTCATCTTTGATTTGCGTAGACGCATTGCCTTTCAAAAAAAAAATTTTTTTACAGCTCGATACACAATTTTTTCCATTTTCACGAAAATACTTACATATATAGTCTCTGTCAAACGACTTTTAACTAAAAACTGCGCTTCCAAAATGACTAAAACTTTGGTGAGTAACTGTCAAAAGATGCACAACTACGTTCACCAGCTTTTGTTACCGAGTGCTGATATCTTCACGTTGAGGTCGGAAACTTTTCCGACCACCTACGTACATTTACTTAGAGTTAGAGGATATGTAGATGCAAGGACGGTAAGGTGACGGTGCGATGAGGTCAGTCTATATTTGACAGTTTTACAAACCCTACCACTTCTACGTGTATTCGAGGCAAAACTCGGATCCGTACCGATTCGAGAGGCAGTCGACGCCAAGAAGGGATGGGTGACTGTCTCAAGAATCCGAAAGGCAAAGGGACCGTAAGGTTGTAATCAGCTGCGACACACGCGAGGAGAAAGAGCAGATTAGAGGCGAATAGGCCTTATTTTTGGCGTCTTCAGCTATTAA